>PPMV03000040.1:0-64544 GCA_003706995.3 Yamadazyma philogaea
CTGGGCCGCTGTAGGAGAGACACCGGTAGTCAAAACACCTTTGACGAAAGCAGAGAATAAAACTGTTTTAGGTGCAATTTCCTACCACGGTGTTGTTTCTTTAAGTGTAAGAAAGCCCAAAATGGCTGCTACGAGAAAAAAGCGTAAGCTGGGAACCGATACTTCCTTAGATACTTCCTTAGATACCTCCAGAGGGACAATTACTGGTCATTTTAAACAGTTTCTTATTGATGTCATGAATGAGTTAGATTGCCATCCTGTACTTGAAAATGCTTACCTAGTTATGGATAATGCCAGTATCCATAAACATGAGAGTATTGAAAGAATAGTCAATGCTAGAGGCTACAGAGTTCTCTATTTACCACCTTTTTCACCAGAATTAAACCCAATTGAACAATTCTGGTCCCAGATAAAGAGCAAATTGAAGAGAGAGAAATTGTTAGATAGAGAGACATTAAGCTCTAGAATTTCTGAAGCTGCAATTTCTATCCCTGTAGTCAATATACAACACAGTATCAACCATTCTGTAAAAGCTTTTTCAATTTGTGAAGCAAGAGAACCTCTCTAGTGAGCCATTAACGCCAAATATATCCGTCATTTATTTATGAGGATATCCTCTTTAAGTTCGAGCGTGTTCCCATTTTAGTAAGTCAGCCCAAGAAATTATTGTCGGTTGCAAACGTCAAATTATCAACTTAGGTCCGCCAAAATAAAATTTCATTCTGAACAAAAAAAAACACAATTTCGCCTTTATTATTTCTTTGTTTCGAACTTTTTTACTTTCTCTACTATATAGTGAATATACAAAATGTCAAAAAATTGAAACTCTGACCGCCAAATCTTTCAATTGGGGGGAGAATGTTTTCCTGAGGTTAGATAAAAATTTCTTGATTGCGAACGACATCGTAGCGCTTCCTTGCAGAACTAATAGAAGGAGTATACGACATTAAGTTAGGAGAGGTGCGGATTTCGTCTGGGATTAACTGTAGTAACCTATTACTTTCCAAAGACTAAGTTTGTCCGGAATCAAGTGCGCTAGATTTTATGCAATAAAGATATTCACAATACGGAAAAAAAAAAAAAGATGTCACATGCCGCATAGAAAATCTATGGAGTTGGTTCGATTTAACCACTTGGCCACGGCCATTTTCGTACAAGCGTTTGCGATCACCGCAGAATTACGTGCAGGACACTCAAATGGAAGGAAATAAGGGGCCCCTCAAAAATCTACTGAATAAACCTAGAAGATTCATGGATCAAATTCTATAAGGTCTCAAAGTCAAGGAATAACACTCCGAGAAGCAAGAACTTGCTTTTGTAAAATTCCATTCCGACGTGATTAAAATATACACTCTTCTCTTCTGGTTGGCAAGAAGGTAATATTTCGTCTTATACAGGAGGGGTGCCGCGCTTGACAAACATATTTGCTACCATGACGAGAAAGAAGCTCTGATGAGCAGACCCCGAACAGACTATGTTGTGCCCGAAAAAAGTAGTGGACAACACAGAATAAATATCGTGCATACTCTCGATATTGGGTCGTGAAACGTTACGCGGTATTAGTTGAATTGGGTCAGGTTTCCAGGTACTCTGGTTATGTACCCACAATATTTTTAACATGCACGCATGCAAGATGCCTCTCCTGTTAGGGGCTACATTTTCGAGCGATTTCGTTAAACGAGTATCCAGCACCGGTAATAATTCCTGAATGAACCAATGATTCAGGGCTCAATAATAATTTTGGGAGTACATCTAGGAGTTTTCCCAGACAGGGCACGACTACAAAAATTTTGGTATGTGTTGGTGCTTGACGTACAATTTGAAAAGTTCCGGTAATAAGGATGCGTCGGATTTAAGAATCAGGGTAAATAGGGGCTCGTTCGGTGTGATTTTTTGGAACGATGGGCGAAGCAATCTAAATATCATATTGTAGTAGTATAAGTTAAAGTAGGTGGGGAAGCCCAGATCTCCCATACTGCGGTCTTTATTCAGTGTTAGCTAATTGGTACTCATTCTCGATGGTTCGTGTCTTGCCTCCCCTCAACAGGCCCATGCAAGATACGTGCCAAAACGGCCGACTTATCTGTGCGAGGCCCCCTTTTTTTTTAGGAACCCCGATTAACGACGTTTCTGGATTGGTAAGTACTTACTAAGAACGTCAAATGTCAATGGGATCCTGTTGGACTTCAATTCTTGGGTTTTCATATCTGGTACTTGTGTAATGGAGCTTCCCGGATCGAAGCTATGAGAGGCCTTATAGGTATCAGTCAGGTTTAGTCGAATGAGGCATATAATTAGGCCAGTGGACAACATTGCTTGAAACTTTAGCAGCGTCCTCTTGACAATACAAATTTGTACAGCAGTTGAAGTGCATCGTTGAGGTGAGCCCGATGCAGTATAGAGATTTGAGTGCCGTAACGGTCCCTGTGTGGCGGAGCGGTAAGATTTTAGAGTAGACGCGCGCAGGGTAATACAACACAGGGCTCCCAATGGCACTGGACCCCAGCAGTTGATAACCTGAGGGTCCTAGTAACTGCTTGCTAAACGTCACCACCCAGTAGCTGTGAAGTCTGGGTGTATAGCATGTGTACTTTGAGACTCCACCAACTTATGGTTCAAAACAGGGCAGAACCACACATGTTAAATGTGCGAGGGTACCAACGCCCCGCGGGCCCTCGAACAATGCTGGGTTTTGCAAACGAAATAATTTTCTTGAAACTGCTCACAACGCACATTGAGATTTTGTAACCGCTGCAGGGAGGACCCGTTCTCCCGACAATAGGGGACAGTCGACAATACTCGACTCTCTGCTAATTCGTGTTACACGAAGTGAACAATCACCTACTATTATATACAATCAAATATAGAGTTCATATCCTGGTGAGGATGGATTGTTGGTACTCTAAGTATCTGACTACTTGTTTCGAGATAAATTTAGTAACTATAGTAGAAGTATTCATTTCGATAAAGATCTAAAAGCGTAGAAACGAAGCACCAAGCTCATTGTGTCTCAAGTTATGATGAGGATGATTGTGATGATTCTTTGGTCATTAAGTCGTTATATTGTATGGTCGCGTCAGTAAATGTTCGTGGATTTTTAAGGAATGGTGTCTAGTTCTTGGAAAGAATTGATCTATTTCTGAAACTTAAATTGGTTTTCCGTTTCTTACCATTTGTATGGGTTTTATAGTGTTGCATGCAGTTGTCTTGTCTAGCAAAACGGGCTTCACAATTTGGCCACGGGCAAACGTGCTTTCTTTCTCCTGTGTGGATCCTGTTGTGACGAGCTAAGTGTCCCGAAGTTGTGAACAGACGACTACATGTTTTGCATACATGTTTCCTCTTCATACCCGCTGGGGAATTGGCCAGTCCTACTTCAGCTTCTTTTGTATTTGGTGGTGGCGTTGGTAAGAGCGTTTTAGGGGACACACTACTTAATGCATGCTGCACACCAGACGACATTACTGATGAGCTTGGCGTAGAACTGGTGCTTACAACTCCAGCACGGTAGCTGTAGTCGTAATATTGTACAGGATACACTGGGGAAGGGGTCGGGCCAGGGGAGATCAGCAGTGACCTTACATCCGCCATTGATGCATTATTGGAAGCTAACACAGAAGAAGTAGTGGTGCCACTGGATGGAATTGGGAAATCAAAAGATTTGGTACTTGGCTGGTTTAAGGGAAATTCAGTTGGCAATTGTATCTGGTTCAACACTTCCCTAAAGCTGGGTAATTTTGTTATATCCAGCTGCTTATTATATTGGGGTTGTGGATACTTAATGTTGGGATATACAGGTTTTGAGAACATCGTATAGTCACACTATAGTCACACTGGCAAGACTCACTTCAATTCATGTGGGGGTGCAAACATATTTATACCGGCTTGGAGTCAGTATCAAAGCGAAAATAAAAGAAAAATCAAAAAAATTCCTGCGGCAAAGATAAAATGTTTTTTTTTTTTTAAAAAACAAAATAAAAAAATCATGCACCCTGCACAATGTTTTAAGGATATGGGTATCCCTTTGCCAACGGCTTTTCCAAAACGGTGCGAGTCGTTTCTTACCATCGAAAGGGCACATACTGCTGAGAGCCCATCAAACCTGCGGGCCGTCCAGGTTTGATGAGCTCCCAGATTCTGTCACCCCCTGGTTCCAAAATTCACTTCATACATAAGTTCAATGTTTATTAGAATGATTTATATTCAGGTATCTATGCTAGGTACTTTGTATTGTTCACGCCTACAACTTAAACCCAATTCATACTGTTACCCTTTTTTTTTTTTTACTGCGATACCCCTTGTAGGTTTGCGGAATAGAACCTTAAGATCTTGCAAGAAAACCCTGCTCATTTCTGATCCGCGGTCGTCCCCGAAGTTTTCGGCGAATCTCATTTATGTACAATAAAACTTTATTGCACGTCTGAAAATATCAAGTGACCGTCGGAACAGCCATCGACATGCAGAAGGGGAATTCCATGTTTAAATCATATGTGCCTACAGAGGTTCCACACCAAGATCCCTTGATTACTTAGTGAAAACAAAAAAAAACAGCCATAGGTGTATTCCTCTATTGAAAGAATCTATAGGAAGGGATCGAGTCTCCAGCTTATCATAAAATTGTCCCTTGCCCGAGCCCAAAGTTTCGGGCGGCTCGCCACTCGTCTGTGTTCGCGCTGAATCTGGTTTGTTTCACCAGGGTCTCCCAGTCCTGTATATGCGACAACTCGGATGCGATTTAGATTCGTGCGGTAGCGTTCCCGCGGGCTCGATCTGTGGGCAAGGCCCCGAACAATACAAAGAACAGGGCCAGTATTAGTGACCCCGGAGCTCCAATATAGCTACAAAGCTTCGTTCCAGAGTTTAAGCGCACACGCACTTTTCCAATGCAGAAAGTTTCAACCTCGAAGTTAGTTGGATGACGTTTATTCTTGTCAAAACCCTTTGACTTTAAGGTTTCTGCAGCGAAGCTTGTGTGTTAAAACTACAGCCGATTTTGCCTTTCTGCTCTCTCCTTTCCCTGCAACTGAAAATCAAAACTTGCGACTTGCGTTTGGACTGCAGTCGCCCTTTTATTATCTATGTAATTACTCATGTAGTCGGTGCTATAGTAGCACATGCGTTTTAGTATTGGAAAAAGTGATGAACCTCATTCAATTTTGTGCGTTATCATAAACTTTAGTCTTCAAATTGGCATAGCCCGCTGAGAGGCTCGTTTCTTACCTGGTTTGAAGTGCTTGCTACTTCCACGTCTTCCCCCTTGGGAGCCTGTTTTAGCCCCAATCAATCTCCTTCTCTCCGCGTTCAATTCCACAAGCTTACTTCTAAAATGCATGAAGTAACTGAGCTGGTCGTTGTTGGAAACGTACTTGCTGAACTCGTTCTTGGTGGTGGGTAGCATTATCGATAACCGTTTCAAAGACTCATCACTTAGTATATTGTTTGCGTTTTGAAAGTTCAATTCAATCCGGCGCTGATTACGAATCATGTTTAGCTCATTGAAACATTTCTCAACGTGCTGTTCATTACCACGATTGACATGATTACCATATCTGTTAGCAGGTAATTTGATGGGCTGATTAGTTTTGGCACTAACGAACCCGACGGACCTGCCTCTTCCGGGGCCAGATCCGGCGTTGGTGCTGGTGTTGGCACGAAGACCTGAACTTTTAGAGTTGATAGTACCCAGCACGTTCTCCGTAAACTTGATGACAACTTTCTTCGTTCCCGCTAACACCTGTCTCGAAGCAGTACCCACTCTTACGTAGTTTGAAGCAAACCCTCCTCTCACTATCGAGTATTCTTCCAAGCTATTGTCACAAATCAAGTGGAAAAAAATCCGTTCAATCTCTATCTTGCTCAAATGCTTCCCCTTTCCGTGGTATGGGTTCTGGTTGTGGCCATTGCTAATGATCTTTGAGCTGTTAGATCCCTTGAATATATCCTGGCAGTAGAGTAACGTCACCTTATCGTTCTGGATCAGCTTAACGAGTTCGATAATACTCTTGGCCGTCTCAGTAAAGTCCACCGATTTTTCACACTTGCTTGGATTGTTACACGCATCACACTGGTTCATACAGTACTTGGGGTCAAACGTTTCATTAAAGTATTGTAGCACTTGCCGTCTCCTGCAATCATGGTTGTTCTCGCAGTACTGAATAACTTGTCTCAACTTGTTTAAGTGATTTTCTTTGGTTTCAGCGTTGTATTCGTCATCTTTTTGAATCATCAATTGTAAATTTCGAGCATCTTTATATGAATAATACATTATGCAATCACTCTTCAAACCATCTCTGCCAGCCCGTCCAGTTTCCTGGTAGTACCCTTCAAGATTCCTGGGCAAAAATGAATGTATTACAAACCGTACATTGGGCTTATCGATCCCCATACCAAAAGCAATGGTGGCACATATAACACGGATCCTTTCTTCCTGCCAGTCCTTCTGAACTTGAAACCGATCTTCTGTCGTCATCCCAGCATGATAGAACGACGTCTTCATACCAAATTGATTCAACTTCATACTAATCTGCTCACACAGTTGCTTGGAATGGCAATATATGATGCCCGTTTGGTTTTTGTAGTTTGCCTCAATGGTGTCTTTTATATCCATGACAAACCCCCCGGTTTTCATTCTAATTTCGTAATACAAATTTATTCTATTGAAGCTCTGCTTCAACACTCGTGGCCCCTTCATGTTCAACAAGTGCATGATGTCAAGTCTCACTTTCTCGTTGGCGGTGGCCGTCAAGGCCATGATAGGAATGTCTGGGTAGTTTTGTCTGAATACACTTAATGCTTTGTAGTCTGGTCTGAAATCGTGGCCCCAGCTGGAAATACAGTGTGCCTCATCAACTACGACCTTATTCAACATCTTGGAATCATGCAAGTTTTTGATGATACGTTGAATTTGTGAAGAAGAATTGATCATTTCTGGGGATAGGTATACCAAATCCAAACTGGCAGTCTTCAACAACTCGATCATCTGCTTCCTTTCCAGGTACTCAATTTTCGAGTTGATCATACCAGCCATGATATTTTTCTTCTTCAAATGCTCCACTTGATCCTGCATTAGCGAAATCAATGGAGAAATAACAATCGTTACCCCCTGATTCCGCTCTCCCACTTTAATCAACGCAGGGAGTTGGTAGCATAGTGACTTACCACCCCCAGTAGGCATCAACACAAAAACATCTTTTCCTTGAAGTAATGAAATGATTGCGTCGAACTGATTAGACCGAAAGTTTTTCAACTGGAATTTACGATTGAGAACAGAATAAATCTCCTTGATGATGGGACCATATCCTGGATAGTTTCGTTCGTGCTCCCGGATCACGTCAATAGAAGTGGTGATCCCTTGTTCAATTAACTGAGACTGTTCATCAAACTCATCAAACCCATCAGAATTACCGTCAGCTGGTGCTGGAGGCTCAGGTGATGGGAGTTTTTCCTGCTTGAGAAACACTATCTCTGGGTGGTTACCGTCGTTGTCATTGTCGTCATCATCGTTAATTTCTATGACCTCGTAATTGACTTCCCTTTCATCGTTCAACTGGGTGCTATCGAAGTTTGAGTCATTTTCCTCCCCAAAGTCGTTAGAATCATCGTCTACTTCGCTGGTATGATTATACTTGGTAACGTCATCGCCACCTATTACTTCTGCGGCTTTTTCCACCAGCTCTTCGATTTCCTCGTCATTAAGGTTCAGAATGTTAGGACCAGTGGAAAAATTCGCTCGAGAAAGGTCCACCAGTCCTTCCACCTCTTCATCAATCTCCACAATCGTGGGAACCGGCTGATGTGGCCTAGTATAAGTAATGCCCATTTTTCGAGCCGTATCTTGACTCAACATAATGTTCTCCAATGCGTCCTCCTCAACAAGTGAGTCATCTGCCGCAGCAGAGTTGTCGTCGCTCGAGTAATCACTATCAGAGCCGACCTCCGCATCGACATCCACACTGCTTTGGGTGCCACCTCGCACAATGAACCCACTACAATCAGTATCTTCGTCTTCGTCTTCTATGATTTGACTCCAAAGGCCTTCATCTTCACCTGCACCAAAGTCGTCTTCCTCTTCTTCGTCAGAAACTCCTGGATTGTATTTCACAGGGTGCCGAGGTTGTTCAATCACGTTCTCATCTGAAGGGAGGTGTATAGTATGGGAACGAGAGGTACGAGTTGGCGACTTCAACAAAGCAGCATCGGAGATTGACATGGGGTTCGCTACACAAGGAGGTACCGGCAGCAGAGACGGTAAGGCGGGAGCATTGCCAATCGAAGGCGCTGCCAGAGTTCCATCACTCATCTCCAGATCAGAGAACTGAGCTTCGTTATCCCACGAATTTACAGTTTCCTGTGGATGCCCTCTATCTTGAGTATGAGCCAGTTCTGGACCCGAAGCGCCAGCATCGCTGATCTGACTCAAGCTCTTCATAGCAAAAGACGGTAGAAGTTTCTTGATATCTTTTAGGTTTGATTCAATTCTTTGGAATTCTGGCGTGAATTTACTCTCGATGAACCGATTTTTCTCGTCTAAAGATATAGATGATGACTCGAATATCGTGTACCGTTTTATAAGGAGGGAGCATTTGCTTTCGAGATAGTTTATGTACTTTTGATATAGCAGATCCCTGGAGTGAGAAGTCTCGTTTGAATAACTGTTATTGCCATCAACGCCACCGTGTATACCACCGCTTGAGCCAACCACACCATTCACAAGCGCTTCTCTTCCTTTGAGCACTCGTTCTTGTCTTTCTCGTATACCCAGTTGTCGTTGCACATCCCCAGCTTGCAAATTCGGCCTCTCTAAGGGTAGCGTAGACGCTAGACTATCGTCCATTTGAACGTTGCCAGGTTGTGCTTGAATTTGTACATTGACCTGACCGTCTGCAGGCTCGACGCGTGCCCTCCTCGTGTCTGAAGCACTCGCTATATACTTGTCCCTTCGCGTATCAACTTTTGATTTCTTCAAGAGCAGTCCCAATTCATCGTCACTATCAATCTCCTCCACGTCTCGTTTGTCAGGAACAGTGCCGGAAATAGCAGGCGTGCTTTGTAAACTATGGTTATTAAGTTTCTTCCTGTCCCTTTTCGCCTTCTGTGTACTAGTCTCGCTTTGTACAATATTTGTAGTTGGATTGAGAGGAATTCTTTCAGTGCTTGCAACTTCCTGGCGCGTGATGATAACACCAGGGTCAAAAATAGATTGGGTAGACTTCTTCATCAACGCCTCCACAAAGTTGTTACCAGGGATGTATGGCTTCTGACGCGCCACCCAATTACGTTGGGTTTGCAAGTTATCAATCATACTCCCTCAAGTAAATACTGTACGCGAAGATGTAGCAGTATTGGATTGGGCACGATATACGCCAAAACCCGATCTGTGTTTATATGCAGGTTAGTCCATCTCAATATGATGCTTATAGGGTAATGGACACAATATGGTTTTCCTTCTTGTCGAACACAACCCTTCTGCTCAACAATTGGTTGTGGGGTTACTTGTGAAGAGAAGAATAGGATAAAAAAGAGATGCAAGCATGCGAAAGTGTCGACAATACAGCCCCTTTTATGTGAAAGACATCTAACATGAGCATACGAATTGAGACAGTGAGTCTACGGGATTTTAGACAAATACAGGGTGCAGGCCGGCTAAGAACATGTACGTAGTGATTTCGTGGCCTAGTGAGCGTATTGCTTGCATAGGGATTGTTCCTGCGCTAGTTTCCATTTCGAGACACCTCATAAGGCTATCTTTAGATTAGAGCTAATACAATGCATATGAATACCGTTGCTCTTCATGATTTTATGATTCATGTAAAACACAAGATAACGGAAGAAAGTCACCCCCTGGATCATTTCACCTATGAGTGAGAGCTTGAACGTGTTGTACACCTAGTTCAAGCCCGTTATCGTGGTTCCAGCACCTGCGTTTTATAGGTGCTCACACGAGTAACTTTTGCAACCAAATATACAGCAGCTAGACACTTGTTGAATATCAAGATAATGTTTCCAAATATTCCTACGGTAACAGCACGTTCCTCTACAAAACGATGTTTACCGAAAGTAAAATACTCCCAAGTTATAGCAACACTTTATAGAAATGTCTGGTTCAGAAATAAAAAACAAGAGATGAGCAGCAGGCCAATATCGTCCCACCACAAAACGTCACTTGGGGTAGCGGTAGCTCCTACGAACTTCAGAATGGAATCAAGTGTGCCCTTGTTACTTTCTGTTTGGTCTTTACCAAATCAGTGGTTCGATCAAGTGAGATCTATTAGACGAAAAGTGGCACCACCGCAACCATGATCGAAAGGGGAATGAGATGACGTCAAACGATAGCACACCACCTATAATACCATAGTTTCCATTGCTATTCCGGAAGCTATCCTGAATCCCACATGAACATGGCCTCAAGACCAGCCAATACGGCGCCCCTCTAACCAACTCGCGGAATATCGGTTTCCAAGTATTCACCCACTCACTCACAAAACCGAAACCCGAGAACCTCCAAATCCGATTAGTGGCCTTTTCATCAAACAAGTGTCGTGTGCAGGAAAATAGACTTATCGATCGGGACCAAACCTCAAACAAGGGAAAAACGATTCGGAAACAGTCCGGTATATAATGTCGGGAGGAGAAAGGTGGATAAAATGTCATGTTACGTCAGCTTACGACACTATGAGGGGACGGTCCAATATCCGTCACAGGATGCCCTCTCCACCACGCCTCTTCTTTGATCACCTAATCAACTAATTTATAGAAAATTGTCAAGGCATACAACCATAATTTTGTTCGAACATGTGTTGACGACCGCCAGCAATTCTTTAGAGTATTCGCCACCTAGCATGCCTTGCGAGAATTATATCACCGGCTCATCGCAATTTTTCCGAGCAGAGGGGCCCCGATGTGGCTCGAAGTTGTCTGTTGGGCCCTCGCCCTCGAATCTGGTTGGGGCATGCCCCATCTCCCCACCGCCACGAGGCGCGAAGCTTTGGTGGTAGCGTTGCGGTCACACCCCTCCATCGGCTCTGTATTTCCCACCAACTTTCAAAGCCCGCGCTATGTCTTCGTACAACCATTCCCGAAAGTGGAGACCGGTTTTTCCAGTATTTTGAGCGGCGTCTCCTCTTCTTTGATGTATATATTTGTAATGTTCCCAACAATAAATCAATTTTGACAACTTTTATCACAAACTCAAACGCTAGCGTTAACCTCTTCCTTACTTGTCCAGTGTTTTTCCAGAGTCCTCCTCGCCCCTTGCCAAGTTACACAAAATCCCCCATTGGCTTGTTGACGTAAAATCCGAATCCCGGAACATCTCATATCATTATTTTTCACTATACGCAGCCATATTTAAGTAGCGAGGCCCCCAAATTTAGGTCAACATGTCTATTGATTTATTGAGCGATTTGTGGACTGATAACTCCAGTATCTGGAGTCTGTCAAAGCCCAAGCCTCCTGAAAATTTACAACCCCCAACTTCGTGGCCCGCTGAATTCAGCCTCTCATATGCCCAACCACAACTACAACCACAATCTCAGACTCGGTCTCAGCCTCAGTGTCAAATTGAACCAGTACTGATGTCGTCGGCACACATGTCACCGGTACGTGGCCCCTCCGTACAGGTCCCCGTGCAAGCTAATCTATCGGCTCTTGGACACCACCCAGTACCTACTCCTGGGCAGGCTCCACAAATGGTTTCATATTTTTCTCAGTCGTCTCAGCTTCAAAAAATTTCTTCCAACACTTCCACGTCATCGGCTTCATCGCTTGATGAATACGACAACTACTGTTATAACAAACCTGTTTTCGGTCATACTCCTGCCTATGGTTCTGTGTCCTCTGGTACGACGTCGTCATCCTCGTCGTCCTCCAATCTCCACGGTCTCAAACCAAATGTGTCACCAGTGACTAGCCATTCTAGTATACTGGATGATAAGAAGCCCGTGAACACTCAGTTGTACAAAACTGAATTGTGTGATTCCTTCATAAAGTACAATTTTTGTCCATACGCTAACAAGTGCCAATTCGCACATGGAGAAGGAGAACTCAAGTCAATTCACCGGCCTGCTAATTGGAGATCAAAGCCATGTGCCAACTGGTCAAAGTTTGGCAATTGTCGTTATGGGAACCGGTGCTGTTTCCGTCACGATTAAACTTTAATAGAATATTTATTAGGATAGGGCCTTTTATACGGTTATAGGGAAGTTTGTATTGTTCAGGATAATGAAAAGAAATGTATACTTATATGCTGTTTTGGAAAGTGGTGACCACTTTACAATATAGGCAAGCTATAGTAGATTGTAAGGGTAACCCATTGTAAGTTCTCGTTATGTTCAGGATTTTGCAGCCATTCGCGGAGTCTTCTACCATTGCAAAGGTAGAAGAAGAAAGGTATGAATAGATGGCACACTAAAACCCAACGTTTACACACACAATCGTTTACAAAGTTATACTTTAGTTATTACACAACACTGTTGCAGGTCATGATGCATCTTTTACTATGCCCATTTAGAAGCCTTCTAGTTGTAACATGACCTAGATGTTTACACTCTCCTCACATTGTCTCTCTCATCGGTTACCTCTTACAATGAACCAAGCTCTTCTTTCGAATGCTGTTCAATCCTAAAGTACCACTATCTGGGGCTGCAGAGATTCCACCTCAAGCCACCCATCTGTCACCCCCCCCCCCCTCACCGGGTAATTGAAAAATTTTCAGAATTGCCATTGCACGACACTTATTCGCATATTTGTTAGTAGTAATATCGAACACCGACTAGCATCTACTATATTCCAAATCCAATGATAGATAAAATCAGGCTTTCAAGCTCCCTCTTGAAAGAAAGGGTTCCTTACCTCACGGAGCTCAGCCTGCAGTTAGAATCAGGGAACTTGGATCCTCAAGACAGGTTTTTTCTTTTGCAATTCTGCCTTGATTCCTACTCTCACTATCAAGATTCACAGAGCCGTGCTTTAGTTGCAAAACTCATTCTCCAGTTCATTCAACTTGGGGGCTCCGAGATCATCATTGAATATATCTCTCCCCTCGCCAAACCTGGCCAGTCGGTCGCTCTCACTGATTTGTTGACCTTGTTGAGCTGGTGCAATCTTTTGGTGGAATCCGTTCCAGTCGTTGATAATTCACAATTGACTCAAACTTGGTCAAACTTGATTGGTTTGTGCTTGGAGGGAGCACATGGTGTCGGTTCCAGAGACTCGAGAATATTCAGGTCCGTTATCGCCAATACGAAGCACACTTTAGCAAAGGTTTTAACAAAAGAGCTCATTGATTGGCTTGTGGAACTGTTTGATTTAAACGCTGTCTCTCTCGTGGCTGACGTTTGCGTGAGCTTACAACCATCTTCCCCTGAATTGCATGATCACTTTAATAGCAACAAAAAGGTGGTGATAGATAAATTTAACCTGCTCATCACAACCATGTTTCCCAAAGTTCCAAGTGTATATTCGTTCGAATTGTTTGGTCAGTTTGTGAACGAATTTTTAGATTCATCCGAAGTTTTGGGCATATTAGGCAACTTTGAAAAGCTCGTAATGAAGAACTCCGAGGTGTCTTTGGGATATTTGGTTCCTCAGTTTGTCAAGTTGATAAAAACACCCGAAGTGAAAAAGTCCATCAACGAATCCAAGTTTGTTGCCAAATTATTAAATGGGTTAAAGAACTCGAAGGAAATTGTGAGAAACGAGTCTTTCCACACTCTCACTTCGTTGGGTTACAATAACTATAATGACTTGTTTGAGTTATCAAAGACCGGGACTGTCGATTCAAAGATATTGATCTATAAACTCCTTGCATCGATTGATGCTGACGACAAGAAGACCTTCCTAAGCAAGTTGGTACCACTTGTGAAAAAGGATATGAATGAGGCAACGTTAACGTATTTAACAGAAGCTTTTATTTCAAATTATTTCAAGATTGACACCGACAAGGATTATCAAAGTGTGATCAACGAAGGGTTCAAGCATAAAAAGCTAAATTTGAGGAAGTTGTGGTTTGTTTCCGTCGGCTCATTCATTGAGAAGCATCCAGGTTTTAATGATACCAGTAAATTAGAGACCTTAGACTATGACACAACCATTAAAGAGTTCCTCAGCTCCCCTCTATTGTTGGTGAACAATAAGGGTATTGCATGCTTATTTTGTTCCATCTATATCATCGACAGATTCAAGTTGTCTGTGGATCTATCAAAGGTATTTGATAATGAAAAGATACCTCTTGTTTCGATCAAAATCTTCAACAAGTTGTTGGATACGTGTGATATAAAGTGGGGTGCTCTTGTTTTGGCTATTTTAGATCCACAAGCTAATACTGAGGATTATGGTCTTTGCTGGTTGTACTTGTTAGCCTCTTCCAACGTGAGCCCACAACTAAGAAATGAAAACCTATTGGGCTTGGTTAATTCTGGGAAGGCCAAAGAGATTGCTCATCAGGTGACCACCTCCATCCTTGGGTACTTGACTAAGCTCGGCTCCCACGACACCACTGAAGAATTGAATATCCGGTTCGAGAGCATTTCCGTGATCTTGAAACAGTTGATCAAACTCAACAATTCATTTGAGCTAATCTTAATTGCTAATTGTGAGCCTTTGCGAGTCAAGAATAGCTGGATTGGTTTGTCCCAACTGGCTTCCTTGAATATCGAACAATATGTCACTGATAATTTCACCACAATCTACAGCCTAGTACTAGATATATTAAGATCTCAGCCGAAGGAGTCTCATATCTACAGAAGTGCAATCAAATCTATTGGTCAATTGTGCATCGTTGTACCACAGTTTGTAATCCCCAATTTGGTTGCAGCTTTCAAGCAAGAGTTGAACTTCGATGTTGACGATCTTACATTGCAAATTTGGGAAAACGAGTCCGAATTGCCTGTTGTGAATGTTTTGAAGAACTCTAAACTCGACTTGGATAAGAATTCCAAGGATTACGAAACGCAAAAATGGGAGATGGAATTGAGGAGTCAGTTGAAGAAAGTTTCTAAAGAAGACCAGAAATTAGTCAACGATCAGAAGATGAAAGAGCTTCAAATCAAAGCCGATACGCAACTTGTCGTCAACAATCTAGTTAAGAATTTCCATATCATTAATGAGCTAATTTTTGTGTCCAAAAATTTTGAGACTGGAATAAATATCTGGTTTCCAAGCTTGATCAGCATTTTAGCGGACTGCTTCAACAAGTTTGATGTGATTAATATGGTATCATCAAATTTGTTTTCCACAACTTTCTTAAATTTGTCAACTTGTATATCCCCCAGTTTTGATTACAGTTTCAAGCAATTAATTGGCTTAAGCACCATCAAATTTTATACCAACCAAAATATCGATGATGCCATAATCTCAAAAATACTTTTCAGAGCAAAATTCCTTTCTGATCAGACTTCGTTAGATTTTGTCACAATGTCTTATTTGTATCCAATGCTAATTCAAATATTGAACGTTGGTTATGAAGTGTCTATCAAATCGTCTAAATTGGTTACCACTTCTGAATTTGTCAACGAAGATCCTAAGGAAGAACACTTACTTCTAGCGATCGATATCTTTACCAGGCATGCAGAAATATTTGCCAACAAACTCATTCCAAGATATGATATCTTGAAGGTTTTACTCAAATTGTTGAAAATTCCTTCCAGGCAAAAGATGGCCAAGGACTGTTTGATTTCTGTTTGCTCAAGCATTTCGCTCGACTTCGAGATTGAAGATATACAAATTTTGTTTGACCACTTGGTGACGTCTGACAACACTAAACTCACAATTTTGGAAATTTTCGACCTGGAGTTCGAATTACCTATGGAGACGAGCCATGAGATTTGGATCACCTATCATGATAATGATGAGCACGTATCTAACATTTCTCACACCATCTGGATAGAAAATGAATTCAAAGTCACGGAAAAGGCACCATTTGAGGTGTTGGAGACTTTTGCTAGTCAAGAAGATTCTGGTTTGAGATTATCCATTGCTAAATCCATTTTCTCCGCTGTTGAATTTTTGACAAAGTCTTCGCCGGACCTATTGACTGAGTTTTTGGATTTCTTGTTCAAGTTCTACGATACTCACTCGAGACCTCCACCTCCTAAATTGGATGAGTTTGGATTGGTTATCAAAAGTTCTATAAATAACCGAGACGAATGGGAAATTAGGTCCACTGTTGCTTTAACGTTGAAGCTTTTAACTCCATTATTGAGTGCTTCACACATTAACAAGGTTTTTGATTTTTTGATTAATGGAAAAGCCTTGGATGATAAAAATGAGTTGGTGCGTCAGGAATTACAAGATTCTGGTCTCGAAATTATCGGAAACTTTGAGTTGCATCAGTTGGAAACTTTAATCCCTCTATTCGAATGTTCCCTTGAATCCGTCCCCGAAAATAACATCAAGGAATCAATCATTATTTTATATGGTTCTTTGGGCCAGTATCTCACTCCAGAGGACGAGCGTGCCAATACTATCATAGACAGGTTGATTGCCACCTTGAAAACTCCAAGTGAAAATGTTCAAATTGCTATATCCAAATGTTTGGCTACTTCAGTTCACTTGTTTGACCCAACGTCATTGCATTCATACTTTGCAAAATTGTTTGAGGACCTATTCAATGAAAGCGCTGATTTAAAGGTCAGGAAAGGTTCTGCTTATGGTATATCTGGTTTGGTCAAAGGTTTAGGTATCAAGGCCTTGCAAGAATTTGATATCATGAGGCAATTAAATGACGCTGTTGATGACAAGAAGAGTTCAGTCAAACGTGAATCTGTCTCAATGGTGTTCGAATGTTTGTCTTTCTCTTTGGGCAATTTTTTCGAACCGTACGTCATTGAAATTTTACCGGTGATGTTAAAGTCTTTGGGCGATCAGTCACCCGAGGTTAGATTAGCCACCGATAAAGCTGCCAAGGTTATCATGTCAAATACCACAAGTTTTGGTGTAAAGAAATTGATTCCATTGGCAATCTCCAATTTGGGTGAGATTGCATGGAGGTCAAAGAAGGGGTCAGTTGAACTTTTGGGTGCTATGGCATATTTGGACCCTGCCCAGCTCTCGTCCTCTTTATCACTCATTATCCCGGAAATTGTTGGTGTTTTGAATGACACCCACAAGGAAGTCAGAAAAGCAGCAGATTTTTCGTTGAAGAGATTTGGTGAAGTTATACGTAATCCGGAGATTCAAAAGATTGTTCCTGATTTAATTAAAGCAATCGGTGATCCAACCAAGTACACGGATCACGCCTTAGACAAGTTGATTAAAACCCAATTCGTTCATTACATTGATGGACCTTCCTTGGCGTTAATCATACACGTAATACACAGGGGTATGAAAGACAGATCTGCTTCTACGAAACGTAAAGCTTGCCAGATTGTTGGTAATATGGCCATATTGGTAGATACGAAAGATTTGAGACCTTATTTGAACTCTTTGGTACAAGAATTGGAATTATCCATGGTCGACCCAGTTCCGGCTACCCGGTCTACTGCTGCAAGAGCCTTAGGTTCGTTGGTTGAAAAATTAGGTGAGGAACAATTCCCCGACTTGATTCAAAAACTTTTGGGTAATTTACAAGACGAATCTAAGGCTGGTGATAGACTTGGATCTGCTCAAGCATTAGCAGAGGTCATTTGTGGTTTGGGTGTGGGTAAATTGGACGAATTATTACCAACTATTTTGAACAATGCTAAATCCCCCAAAAACTTTATCAGAGCTGGATTCATGCCATTATTATTGTACTTACCTGTCTGTTTCGGTTCACAATTTTCCCCTTATTTGTCTCAAATTATTCCTCCTATTTTGGGTGGTTTGGCCGATACCGATGAAGAAATCAGAGATATGGCATTGAGATCTGGTAGATTAATAGTTAAGAACTATGCTAAGGTGGCCATTGATTTATTGTTGCCCGAGTTAGAAAACGGTTTGAACGATGTCAATTACAGAATCAGGATGTCGTCTGTGGAACTTACTGGAGACTTGTTGTTCCAAGTCACTGGTATTTCTGGTAAAAACGAACTTATCGATGATGATGATGAGTTTGACCACAACAACGGTGAGATTAACAAGACTTTGCTTAACATCTTGGGCAAAGATCACAGAGACAAGGTCATGTCGTTGTTGTTCATTTGTAGAAGCGATGTCAATGGACTCGTTAGAAACAAAACTGTGGACATTTGGAAAGCCCTTGTTTCTAATACGCCAAAGATGGTCAAGGAAATTTTGCCAACACTTGTGGAACTTATCATCAAAAAGTTGGCATCTAGTGAAGAAGTTGAAAAGACTATTGCTGCAACCACAATGGGTCAAATGGTCAAAAGAGTTGGCTCTGGCAACTCGTTGTCCCAAGTCCTACCTAACTTATCTAATCTATTGAAGTCTGGTGACTCCAATATCAAGGAAGGTGTTTGTATCGCCGTAAGTGAATTGATTAAATCTTCGTCTTCCGAAGGATTAAACGAATTCCAGGATACCTTTATTGACATTGTTTACAAGACATTGGTTGACGAATCACCAGATGTCAGAAACGCATCTGCTGTCGCTTTCGACTCGTTGCAGAGTGAGTTGGGTAAGAAGGTCATTGATGAAATTATTCCAAATTTGTTGAACATGTTGGAATCCGAAGACTCAGAATATGCTTTGCTTGCCTTGCAAGATATTATGTCCACCAAATCAGACGTCATTTTCCCTATCTTGATCCCAACATTGTTATCACCACCTATTGATAACTTTAAAGTTGGTGCTTTAAGTTCATTGGCTTCAGTCGCTGGTAATGCTTTATATAAGAAATTGACCTTGATTATCAATACCTTGGTTGATTTGATTGTGCTGTCAAAAAGTGATGAAGATGCGGAGTTTGTCAAAAAATCCTTGGATAAAATCTTGGTTTCCATAAATGATCAAGATGGTGTCAATCCTTTGATGCAAACTTTGTTATCTTTGACCAAACATGAAGACTACAAAAAGCGTGCTGTAGTATATGAGAGATTGGGAGCATTTTTCAACAACACTAACTTGGATTATTCCGTTTACTTAGTGGACATGATGCAATCCTTTATATTATCCTTGGGGGACAAATCTATTGAAGTAGTCAATGGTACCTTTGAGGCCTTAATGGCTTTAGTCAAGGCCCAGAGTAAGGATACCCTTGGTAGATTGGTTAAGCCAGCTCAACAATCTTTGATGTTAACCGGTGTCAAAGGTGAAGAACTTGAAGCTTTTGGTTTGCCAAAAGGACCCAACTGTATTTTACCAATCTTCTTGCACGGTTTGATGTATGGTAATAGTGAACAGAGAGAGTTGAGTGCGATCGGTATTGCCGATATTGTCGAGAAAACACCAGCTCTGAACTTGAGACCATTCTCAACTACAATTACTGGACCATTGATTAGAGTTATTGGTGAAAAGGTCACCTCAAACGTCAAGGCTAGTATATTGGTAGCTATTATTCACTTGTTGACTAAGATCCCTCAATTCTTAAGGCCGTTCATTCCTCAGTTGCAAAGAACATTTGTTAGACTCTTAAGTGATCCAAACAACGACGACTTGAGAAGTAGATCTGTCGAAGGCTTGGGTATTTTGATCAAATTCCAGCCAAGAATTGACTCATTAGTCATTGAATTGATTAGTGGTTGCAAGAACACTGATGTTGAAGAAATTAAATTAACCATGTTGAAGGCCATCTTGGAAATTGTTCAGAAATCAGGTGACAAATTGAATGAATCTAGTAAGCAAAACATCATGAACTTGATAGAAGACGAGTTCGGTGATGTTAAAGGTAAGATTAGTCTCCAATATGCCAAGTTGTTGGGTACTATTTCTAAGATTTTGACTGTTGAAGAAACGGAAGATATATTGAGAAGTAAAATCTTGACAAAGGACCAAGACGAATTAAAATTCTCCATTGTGGGTCTCAATGCATTCTTGAAAGAGTCTAGCACAAAGATGCAAGGTCTTTGCGACCAAATAATTGATTTTCTTTTGACTGCTAACGATATACCTGAACTGTTCATCAGTGATAACTCAACTTTGGCCATTGGTAAATTGTTGTTGAGTGATATCGGACTTACCGATGAGCAGTCTTACCAACTTATACATCAATTATGTAAGTCGATGAACAGGGAAAACCACAGCACCGATACCAAGAGAATTGCTGTGATAATTTTGAGGACATTAGGAAGATTGAAATATCAATACATTGAGAAAAATTTGGATTTGGTTGTGCCTAGTGTGTTCAACAATGTCAGATCCATGATTATTCCCATCAAGTTGGCTGCTGAGAAGTCATATTTATCGGTATTGAAATTGACGGAAACCGAAGAGATTTTCAACACCTGGTTTGAGAAGCAAGGTGATCACATTGAAGTTCCCGAATTTAACTTGAAATTTGTAAAGAGATCAATTGGTGACTATACCAAGAGAGTAGCACTCAGATTGGCCAAAATTGAAATTGAAAGAATCGAACAAGGTGGAGATGATGAGACACTATTCAGTGACCGTATTGAAGACGAACAAGAAATATGGTCCATTGGGGAAATTTAAAACTATATCATTAATTTACATTTTATTATACATAATACTTAAAGTCTGTCATGAATGCTTTTTATCACTGGAGCTTATAGACATATTCGTAGGCAAATCTAATCTCAAAGACCGGATACTGGGTAAGTGTTGTTCCTCGTCGTTGCTGTTAGAATAACTTGAAGATTGAGACTGGGACTGGGACTGAGATCGTGATTGCAGTTGTGGTTGTGGGTGTACCACAGCTGGTGTGTTCAAATTTACGTGACTATGACTTTGAAAAAACGAATTCAAGTTCGTAGAACTGTTATTGGCAGACAAAATAGGTGTATTAACTGAACTTAGTCCAAGTACGGGGGAGTTTGGGAGCGTGAAATTTTTCGTCGGAATTGTGGGGGAATTTGGTCTGGATTTTTTTAATCTTTGTTTGACGTAATCGAGGTCAGAATCTTGTAGAACTCCGTTACTCGAAGGCGTTTCTAAAGGTGTCATCCTTTTCAAAGACAGTAAAGTATTCAATTTAGGTTTTTGATGGTACTGATTAACTGCAAGGCTCAGTAAATATTGTAAGTTGTTTGTGGAGAAGGAGTTTTGCGCATTATGGGTCTTGAAATAGTCGGTCAATGACGGTAAAGACTTGGAGTTCAAATTATTTAGTTCCTGAGAAGCAGCAGATGCTAGAATATCAATGTTTGTAGTTGGCATTCCGCTACTAACAGAAGATACATTGGAAACGTTGGAATTCGACTGGGCGATAGGGCTGTTACCATCACCCATAGAATCGTCATCTGAATTGATAGATTTGGTGCTCCGTAAAGCCGAAGAGTCCCGTAAATCTTCAGCTGATTCATCGGTTTTGGTTCCTGGTTCAATCTTCGGCCTGCCCCCAGGGGATTGGAAGGGATAGCCATAAGACATTTCAGGGCTTGTCACTGGTGTTGTCCTATCGATTTTTCGGGCACTTGCGGGTGCACTTCCCGGAGTTGCGGTAACGGGTGTCATTCTATCACTCTTTTTATGCGTGGCAGTCGTTGCACCATCAGGTGAACCACCACCAGTGGCGTCAGTGGCACTACTGCCATTTTCTATTCCTCGTACGCTGGCCCCTCCACGTTCCTCTACCCGTTTTCTCTGCAAATTTTTGTTCCGTCTACTATTAGGGTTAGTGTGAATTCTCAGATGCCTTGTGAGTTCATCGCTTCTACTAAACTTTTTGAAACAGCCTGGATAGTTGCAACTGTGTGGCTTTTCCCCTGTATGAGTCCTGATGTGTCTCGTCTGATGTTCAAGTCTGTGAAAGGCCTTATCACACATAGGGCACTTGTAAGGACGTGAATTCGGATCCTTTTTGGGAGTAACGGCTTCTTGAGCGTGGGGTGAAGGCTCTTGCTTTAGCGACATTGCGTTTCTTGAGGCGGGTACTAGCTGGATGGTTATATGTTTAGTTTGTGCTCGACCTGGCCTATACGTATGGGCGTTTCAGTCAAAGCAAATACACGTATAAGAAAAAGCCCTTAGGGTATACTGTTTCAAGATTCCTTTCTTTCGAGGATAAAAATAGTGGGGAGACTGTGCGAAGCCAAAATGCACAGACAAAAAATTTTTCTGCGATGGGCGGTGGCTACCGTACGGGGCCCGCACTGAAATGTGATGTAGTGACGCCAATGGTACTAATGCTTCGGTGTCCGAGATAACGCCGGGTTGCATCTCAAAATTGAAGACCCCGCTATAGTCTCAACCAGTTCTAAACTACAACCACAATGCGCTGCGTATGTTCGGATACCTAGACTAGAACGCCACCATTCTACTGCTTTACACTTGCTATAACTACTTTTTTTTGCTCCCTCACTCCTATCTCCAAGAGGAGTCGCTGAATTGTGGAGAAGCTTTTGAGAATATCGTGGAGAAGATCCAAAAGAATTAGCGCTGCGGAATTTTGGGCCAACACTGTAAAGCACTTTCCATCAAAATCCAGGACAAATTTTCAGAAGGCAACTGGTACTTTTGTAGTGCACCACCACTTAGAGGCTCTCAGAGTCATTGGTATGCTATCTCGGATATGAAGACAGCCATTGTTGTCGCAAACTTGAGCCGTACGCATCAATACCACCGCGACGCTTTACGAAAGGATACCGCAGCTTTGCAGCGGCTTTATAGTCCCGCGCACAAATTCCTTTTTCCTTCCGTATCTTAAAATGGTGGTCAAGTGCTTGCTCAATTGTGTCCTCGGCGTTAGCCGTGCAACATCGCGAGTTCCTCTGCGAGCTGAAACTGCATTGAATTGATAAGGATTTTTACCATCCAAGCTTCACCAAACTGTCCAAAGGTCTTCCAAGGCTCCTCTTTTCAGCTTGAACCATGCGTGTATAGTCCAATTTATGTATTGTTAGTTTTGAAGTTGTGGAAACTTAAGGGCGTTATATCTGGGGTTGGCAAGACCTAAGTTCAATTGTATTGACTTGACTACAATCTTCTCTTATTTTCTTCTCTTCTTACCAGACTGACCTTATTTCCGGTCCACTCTTTGAATTCTTTCATTGCTGGTAAGTTCTCTCTTACGCAAACATCTATGTATGAGTGATAAAATCTGACAAACAAGGTTTTGATCACTGGTACTTTGACTATCCATATCTCAACTTCGCAGATTGACGAGATCCGTTTGCAACTGTGATCGTTCACAACAAATGGCTATAATCTTATACCCGTAACCAGACCTCGTAAATGTCAGTTTCTGCACTCGCTATATTATGTTAAGCATAAGAAGGAGGCGACTCTCACAACAACAAAATATATCATATTCGAATAAAAAACGCAACTTTTGAAGAGATTAGTCTTAGAGGTTATATCTTCGACCATATGCTAGTACCAAGTCAGAGTACCAAGTCAGGTACACTACATAAATGACATCATCAGAATGAGGTCAATTTAGTACATTATCAGGGTCGTGTGTAAAACTAGCTGCCGAAAGCTGCTCCTAACCAATGATTTGCTTCTGGTCCTTTGTTCTTGGTAGTTGTAGTGCGTCCCTCAAATTTTGCAACCAAAAGCCCCACAGGTTTATTTTAGTTATCTTCGTGAAAACACCCAAGTTAAGAGCAGTGGATCATACAGCTACCACAAATATATCACATTGATATCTCCGTTTTTTCCGTCTTGTGTGCCAAGTTGAAACCTTGGTGCTATCCCTTCTGATCTACTTTCGCTGCAAGCTGACGTATTGAGAGCTTTGACAGCTGGACTCAACACAATTCTTATTAGGTATGCCAGGAAAAATTAGTGAGAGGGGACTAAACGGTAAAACTGGTTTGGAAACGAGACAAGCAGTCTTGGTTTTAAAGCAACTAGACTTGTTAGAATTGATCACTGGATCAAAAATATTAAGAGGGCATTTGAATTAGTTGAGGGTAATCCCAGGAGAAAACTGCTTCTTTCTGGAGGGTCTAGTTTAACTGAATTCACATATGAACGTATTCATCTATTTACAGTTGGCGCGTTGGTAGAGCATTTCGTAATTCAAACATTTAAAGCTGATTTCTCTATTGAGTCCCGACTTGAAATAGAACTGTGATTTTCATGGCTTGCAGGGTCTGTATTAAAATGCTCAGTGGGCACCGAAGCATAGTTCATATCAGAAGAGAAAACGGCAAGATCAAGTCATTGTTGAATTGTAGCAACTCAGATCCCATTACCGTTCTCATGAGTCCCCCATAAAAACTGTGGAATGAAGATCTCTCCTACGGTTGTACGTGAAACCCGCTGATTACCGCATCGAGGCTAAAAAGCGAGTATATGTATGTGTAAACTAAAACCGCGGTGGCTGTTCAAATTTCATGCGTTATTAATACAGGGCACACAATCAAAGCAAAGAAGGTTAATTTTTTGTTAAGAGAGTACTATTTAAGAAGCCCCTTTCTCATGATATCTTACATCAATTAACTCAATTGAATAAAGGTCTATAATACCATAATGGCTATCGAATTATACTCAAAATCTGCTTCTATTGAAGGCAAAAACGCTCTTATCACCGGAGGTACCAAAAATTTAGGGGGAAAAACCGCTGAGGAATTGGCAAAGTACGGTGCTAATTTATTCTTACATTTCCACTCTGCTGGTGACGAAAAAGAAGCTCAGGAGCTCTCTTCAAGATTGTCAAAAACTTATGGTGTAAAAGTTTCAACCTACCGCACCTCATTAAATAATGCTGAAGACGTTCAAAAATTGTTCAGTGAAGCTGAAAAGTTCTTTGGTAACGGCATTGACATTGCGATCAACAATGTTGGTAAAGTTTTGAAAAAACCACTCGTTGAGATCAGCCCCGAAGAATGGGAAGCAATGGATGTTGTCAACAACAAAATTGCCTTCTTTTTTATTCAAGAAGCCTCCAAGAAAGTGAACCAGGGAGGAAAAATTGTCAATTTGGTCACCTCCTTGTTGGCTGCCTATACACCATACTACAGCGCTTACCAAGGCACGAAGGCACCAGTTGAATACTACACTAAAAGTGCTTCTAAAGAGTTGGTTCCTAAAGGTATTTCAGTTAATTCTGTGGCCCCAGGTCCCATGGACACACCATTCTTCTATCCTCAAGAGGCCAAAGGAGATGTTGAGTTCTACAAAACAGTTACAATTCAGCAACGTTTAACGGAAACCACTGATATTGTCCCAATCGTCAGATTCTTAGTTACGGAAGGTTACTGGATTACCGGCCAAACCATTTTTGCTTCAGGTGGCTTCACTGCTCGTTAATTTAGTGTATAAGTTGAGTAGTGAATGAAAGAGATCGGTTTAATCCTTTCTACCATGCATTTTCCCCATTATCTTTTCTATCGCTAAAACCGTCTTTCCGCTAATACCGCCGTGCATTTCCATCAAATTTCTATCGCGGTCAGAAACAGGTTTTTTTGCAACCATGTATGTCAACGTATTACTTTCCATCCTCGCTATTGTACGAGCTGAAGATAGAGTATGTAACTATTGAATTAATCTCTCGCACATATTAACCAATAGCCCAATCCTGGTTGGGATGACTGTTCCGATTGCGTGTTGGTGACAACTGCAAGTACCAGAACCTCGTTTCCACCAATATTTTCCAATCCCTACGAAACAGAAACAGGGGTTGAGCCTAGTGCTTCTGATGTCGGTGCCACCAGTACTGACATTGCTACCAGTGAATTTGGTGGAACTCTGACAACTCTGAGCCATGATTTGACTGAAACAGGAGGTGGTGATACAGGTATCGGAGGTGGGCCAACCGAGGTGAATCCTGGTACTGATGTTGGTGGTGGAATAACAAGCACCGAAGATGTTAGAATTAGCTCTGAACAAACTATCACAGATGCTGGTCCCGGTACAACTGAAACTGCCGTTGATACCACTAGTAGTAACGATGTGACCACAGATGTTGAAACCACCTCGCTTAATCCTCAGCCTGGTACACCTGCTGGGAGTACCGGTGACCAAGCCGGAAATCCTCCTACGGTCGTTGATACAACTGCAGCAACTAATGAAGGTTCTACAATCCCCGGTACTGCCCCACCAACAACCAATACTCCAGTCGCTCCTACCACAAGTACTATGCCTGCCGCTACTGAGAACACGCCTACTCCTAATGGTCAAATCCCTACTACAATTGTTGGGGAACAGACCTCTTCTGATCCAACCCCTCAAGGCCCAGACACCATCTCGATCACCACAGCAAATACCCCCGCTTCGGTGACTATTCCAACCTTTGGTACATCACCAACTCCTGAAAATACTTCAAGACAAAATGGTGTTGCTACGCCAACTCCTGAGGATACTTCAATACCTACTGGTGCTCATACTGGTGCTCCTACGCCTTCTCCTGCTCCTTCCACCTTCTACACAACCAGAACCTTCGACTTCTGCTACACTTCTGTCTTCACATCTGCCTCCTTTTCCACCAGTGAAACAACTGACACTCTGGTGTTATCCCAAATTGTCAACTCAAAAACCACTAGTATTATTTCTAGCCTGACCATAGTCGTTGTCCCCAGGGAAAACGTGGTTGTATCAAAGTTCAAATTCAATAACTCCACAACCACTGCCGTCGAACAGGAAATGTCTCATGAAACTATCACCATCCCAATTTACGAAACCGCTGTTGGGGATATAATGGTCACGAAACGCACTACCTATTTCTATGTCCATGACGTGGTTCAATCTTCCTTACACATCTCCCTTTCGACTATCTGTGAACCTGTAACTACCACTGAAATTTCGGTGATATCACCTGAGCCTGAACCTGTTCCTGTTTCGGTTCCTGTAGCTACAGTCACCAATTTCCACACCACTACCATTACCATTCCTCCCATAGCTCCAGCAACCCCTGTTCCTGGGCAAGCTCCTGTTAATACTCGTGCTGCTGCTCCTATAACCCCTGTTGTCACCGTCACTAACCTCCATACCACTACGATAACAGTTCGTCCCCCCGCGGCTGTCGTTACTGTCACCGCTGATCCACTAACTCAGACTTACACTCACACCGATGTGTTCACCACTACAGTGAACCCAGAACCAGCTGCTGTTGCGAATACCCGCTTAAATCCTCATACTACTAGTGCATCTGACACTCCAAAGGGAATTGAGACTTTTGGTGGAGAAGAGTCTCGAAATATGGGATCTTTTACAAAACCATCTCATATACTTTTGCTTGTGATGAGCTTCGTATTCTTCATTTGATGAAGAGCTTTAGGCATTTGTGTTTCACTTTTTTTTTTCGTGCCGTTCTATTAAATTGTTTATTGCTAGCATTCTTCTCTCTTGCTGTATATTAGTAACAATTTCAATTCTTCATCAGCCAATTTATCGCAAAAGGAAGAATAACACTGGTATTTTCCTTTATTGTAGAGTTCATGTTAGAAGTAGTAATCCTCTATTTAATACCCTTTGTGTCCTTTTTTGTCGGTACAACTGGCAACTTACTCGAAAGGAGATGACATGAAGCTTCGAGTTGATCGGTACACATCTCATTCTTATCGGTAAAAGCTAACCTTATGTTCGGGGAAACACCTGTTCTTTACTTTAAAATGCACCAGTGCTCGTGACACGTGATCACATAGCGAACGCATACTCTCTCAAGTGGTGTAGCACCCTTGATTCTCATCGTCTATACTCTTTAATTACCGGGTAAACGTTACCCTCCTTTAACTGGTTACAAAACAACCTAAACTCAAAGAAAACGGGTCTGCTCTTTTTCTTTTAAAATTCGATTCAATATCAGTTAGCAAAAAGGGAGCAAGAAGCTTCGCTAATGCTTGTATTCATCAGCCTTGTTTTATCAATCGCATGGATCGGTTGTTATTCGATCAGATTCGCAGCCAATAGAGATTCCGAGCACAGCAGAATAAAACCGATAATGATATAGGCCTAGTGTTCCATGTAACTTGAACACTAGCTCCCCACTCTCGCCGTTTCCCGGGATTTTGTTCGTAGTCATTGGTCCTCTTTGATGGTATTCCAACCAGCCTTTGGTATCAAAAGTTTAAAATAAAAGATGTCTATTGCTCGAAGATTGATGGTAGTGTCCAAGTACACTTTCAGATCGAAAGAAATGTTTTTTTTTAGTTATGTAAAAATATGCATCATTACTACATAGACTCATCTCTGGGGTTATTCAAAGTTATACATTCGCATGGTAGATTTGTAAACAGATGTATGGCGCCGTATATTATGAGTGTTCCAACCAAGTAATGTATCTAGACATTATCAATACATTTCGCAACCATTTTTCGCAGTCAAAACTGCAAAATATATATCACACATACACATTTCTTGACGTGATGGAAAACTCCCATAAAGAATCAAAGACAGCCACTGAAACTACACCCTCTGCTAGCTCTAGTACCACTACTGCATCTGCAAAAGCCCGTCAATTGAAACCGTTGATGCCCTTGAATACCGCCCTCTCTGAAATGATTCCAGAAGATTCAGACAAGAGTGATATTGATTCCTTCGATTGTGCATCCCCTCAATCACAAGGTCTGGAGCTGGTTCTGAGTCTGGAAATGTTGCATGCCGTAGATATAGACCAATCGCCCCCGCCAATCGAGTCAAAAGCAGCTAGACAAGATATTCACAAACGAGAACACAAACAGAATCTCGATCAGCATAACGGAGATAACCATGATAAGGAGAACGTAGATCCTGCCACTACTAGGGGTAAGCCTTCTGCCTGTGTCTTCGTCGCCAGCTTACTGTCTAGTAAGTCTGATGATGAGTTATGTGCCGCTGTTACGGAGCGCTTTCAACAATACGGTAAAGTTACCACCATCAAGGTATTAAGAGATACACATAACCGGCCTTATGCCTTTATCCAATACACCAACGACGAAGATTGTAAGAAAGCCATCAAGCTCGCTCACAACACCGTATTACATGGTAGAGCCTTGAGATGTGAAGCTGCCAAAGTGAATCGAACTCTTTTCATTCAATTCAATAGCCCCGTTAATGAGGAAAGTACCAGAAAAGCTGTTGAAGAATTCGGAGAGGTCGAGGAAGCTTTACCCTCCAGTGCTCAGGGTAAGATTATTAGTGTTCAGGATACCTCGGGGGCTTTCTCTCTTTATTGGTATACAAAGTTTGTTTATCGAGATGATGCTATTAGAGCATATGCCAACTTCACCTGTAGTTCTGACCATAATGTCAAGTGGGCGCAGAACATCGAAGGAAAGCAGCAAAGGGCCAAAGAAGAAATTACCAATGACATCAAATTTGACAAGTTTTCCATTTACGTAGGTCAATTGAGCCAATCGGCAAAAGAAGATGAATTAAAAAAAAGATTTGAACGTCACGGGTCAATATCAAGTCTTCAAATCATTCGTAAATCCGCCAACCCCAATGCTTATAACTTTGCATTCATTACCTATAAGACTGAGTTAGGCGCTGCTAGAGCAGTGGAAATTGAAAATCACTCCTTATTCAATAATAAGACCATGCACGTTCAATACCGTGAGGTCCACTGTCGCCAAAGTAGTACGTTGAAACAATCGAGGAAACCATTTGGTGAACACGATGGACCCCAGTTAGCCCCGCCACCGATTAATATGGTTAAAAGGAAATATCCCGGACAAAACAAGTCTCAGCACAACAACGAGGAGAATCTAGGATACCAGACTTGGAGAAGGTCCAAGCCTCAACAGAAACAACACTATCGTCCTCGTCATTTTGATTTCTATGATCAGCCTAGGTATCGCACACCACCAGTTTATCAGCAATATCTGGTTAAGCACTCCCCCTTGAAGCCAGATGAGTATTACTACTACATTCCGGAAAGTGCTTTTGGCTCTAAAACTTCATCAGCTCACACAAGCAAAGCTAACACCCTCAAGTCCAACTTAACCACTGGCACTGAAGAAACGGAGGCTACAGATTTATATGACAAGTATAGCACTCCTGAGCCATCATATTACTACTATCCCGCTCAATAGAAACCCTGGTCCTGATGAGTTCTATATAGTTGTCTGTATTCATTAGATCACCAGCTCATATATCCAGCATAAATAAGTGAGTAGTTCATTTACTGTTTAGGCATTAATTCGCGTTTAATCCCGATCTTGAGCTTTTGTCATGTCAATTCAAGATCTCAGTGGAGTCGTCCCGAGCACCCCCGCTAGATCCACCGTAGACTACAATGTTTACCAGGATGCATCCACAGATGCTGATGTTGCTAACGCTCGTCCTTGGAGACATGATCCTAAATACTTCACAAAAGCCGCCATATCCTCAGTAGCTCTTCTAAAGATGGCACATCACGCAAACGAAGGAGGCCACATAGAGGTCATGGGACTGCTTGTTGGTAAAGTTGTCGGTAAGTGCATTATGGTCACTGATGTGTATGCAATCCCTGTTGAAGGGACAGAAACAAGGGTCAATGCTCAGCTTGAAGGATACGAGTACATGGTGCTGTATCTTCAAAGAAGTCGTCAACTAAAACCTCAGGATCATATTGTGGGCTGGTACCACTCCCATCCTGGCTACGGATGCTGGCTAAGTGGAATTGACGTGTCTACTCAGGCATTGAATCAAATTCAAGATCCTTATTTGGCGATCGTAATTGACCCATTTAAAAGTATCAAACAGGGGAAAGTTGAACTAGGTGCATTCAGAACGTATCCTGATAACTACAAAGGTGCACCTCCTGTAACGGCAGAGCGAAGATCAAAGTTTGGTAACCACGCCGATAGGTACTATTCGCTTGATATTGAGATCTACAAGACTAAAGCTGATGAAAATCTCATCAAATACATAAACCAAGAGACATGGATGAACGAATTGATGGAAAATCCTGATGTGGAGAAATCCCTTGAAACTAGTAAGATAGAGACCATTGGTTCCATGAATAAGCTTTTGAAGCTGTCATTGAGTCTGCCGTCTGACAATAGATCTCTGACAAAAGCATATAACCAAAGAGCCCTACTACAGCAATTCAACACACATTTCATGGCTCAAGCCAATAACCCAGTACGTACCACGCGTAATTACCACAAAAGGAAAACTGAATCGCCTCGGGCAGCTCCACTTTTCGACGATGATATGATGGAGGATGATGCCAGCGTGGAAGCCAACTATGACGATGATGATGATACATCCAACGACGACTCAAGCCTTTATGCCAAGGCTAAGAAGGTCAAAAGACGGGTTTTTGTTGGTGGGCCGGATGCTAGTCAGTTATCAGAGGCGTGCCAACGATTGAGTCAAAATGAAGTGAAAAGTCTAATGAAGGCGGATATCCAAAGAGAGTTATTCATGTAGGTGAACCAATGGTAATATAGAACATCGTGCACGCCATTATATAAAGATTTGGTGTTTGTCACCTTGCGTAGAATCATCTGAAAGCATGGGTACTGCTGCAAATTTTATGACGCGACTGCATACAGGCTCATCCCATCCATCAATTTTTTTTTCGTTTCTCGCAGCCCTTGTCTGTTGCAACAGCTGGATTCTACCCATAACGTCTTCTTGTATTCAAACACGAGAAGGTGTATTTTTTTTCCTCCGATTGTAGCATCCTTTTCTTCCACCAATTATGTATACAAACAACAAAAAGAAAACGATGTCGCCAATTATCGATCGGATCTTGATGAACCCTTTGAAATTTATTCAAAATAACTCTCTTGAAACTGTTCACGAACTCAAATCCGACAAGATCATTGTATTGAAAAACAAAAATGGCACAAACCCAGAGCCCACAGCGAAGCAGGTATCTCAATCCGATGACCAGAAGAACCTACTTAATTCTTCTAAGGAGAAAGACACCAGGAAAAGACCCACATCCATGGCGGAAGCATTGCAGGCATATACGGGCAAAACTTACGGCTCTCCAAAAAATTACAAAAAGAGGAAGCTTCAGCCGTTGGCAGATAGTGATGAAGATCTTGGAGAAGAAGTTGGTGGAGAAGAGGGGTCTCTGAAGTCAGGAAATACCGAACCCCACAAAACGGAGGACCTTGAGCGGGATCTTACAAAGTCGGAAGAACCAGAAAATATCGACGCTAGATCGGAAGAGTCTGCCGCTAAAGACAACTCCCTTCAAGAGGAATCATCTAGTGACATTTTCGAGTCTGCTAGCGAATATAAGAGCTCTTCAGACTCTGAATACCCTGGTACTAAATCCGAGAAACTGGGATCCGAATCTCAATCTCAATCTCTTTCTGAGGAACCGGAAGACTTGAGCACCTTAAAGAATGATTTGAAGCGTGATCAAATTGAAGCTCAAACCAATGAGGTTGCGACGGAAGCCGGGTCGGAACCCAAGGCAGCAGATGGTTCCACTGACACCTCTCAGCAAGAAGTGGTGCCAGAACCAAAGTTGTCGCTTGACCTCAATCGGTTTTATGACTTCAATCAATTGCCATCTGATAGAGGCTCCAACGGCTCTAAACGTATAAGGAAGAGCTACACTCAAGGCTTCAAAAACCGTAAGCCTTTAGGCTTATTAAACCAAGGTGTAACCTGTTACATGAATACCGCCATTCAATCTATGATCCACATTCCCGCCATCACCAACTATTTATGTGAGGTTTATGATGGGAAGCACAACAAGCATCTACCTAATAAATCGGTGAGCCACGTTTTAGCTGATTTGTCTCGCAACATGTGGAATCTCGATAACAACAAAAAGGCATACATCCACCCTAAAAGAATGATCAAAAGGCTCGAAGATATCAACTGTGTGATGTCTGAATGGCAACAAGAGGACAGTCATGAATACTTTATGAGCTTAATGTCCCGTTTACAAGAAGACTCCACACCAAAAGGTGTGAAGTTGAATAAGTCAATAATATATGACGTGTTTGGTGGGTTATTAAATCAAACTGTTATCTGTGAGTTCTGTCGCAATGAAAGTGAAACGAAACAAGAATTCTATGACTTATCCCTAGGTTTCAAGAAACGTAAGCAGCTGAAGTACTCCATAGAAAAGTCGGTAACCGACTTCTTCAGCAAGGAATCGATAAAAGCCGATAAGTCGGACAAGCAGAGTGGCTACTATTGTGAGAAATGTAAACAGAACCGAAACGCCATAAAGTATAGCACCATTGATATTGCTCCTGAATATTTAACAGTGCACCTCAAACGTTTCAAATTCAACGGTAGTCAGTCCATGAAAGTGAAACAGCTGATTAATTATCTGAATTACCTCGAGTTGACTGATTACACTACGGAAAAAACTCCAACAGTGTACAGATTGATTTGCATTATTAGCCATGAGGGCCGCAGTTTGAGTTCGGGACATTATATTTCCCATTGCTTGCAACCCGATAACTCGTGGTACACTTATGATGATGAATACATTAACAAGATCAATGAGTTCCAGGCACTAAACGATCCTTCTGCATACGTTCTTATATATTCGAAGATGACTCCGAAGTGAGATGTGTATTATTAATAGACGGCATATACTTGAACTTCATCATTCTATACACATAGAGGTTTTTCTCTTTTTTTTTGCAGCTATCAGCGATTTATTATTTGCAAATAAACCAATGCCGGCTTGGCAAGGGGAGTAATGAGCGATCCCAAGTTTCTAACATTTGTCCTGGGATGAGGTGCATATTTGGCAGGGTAATACGATTACCATGTTTTACACAAAAGAGTGGTCTCCACGTTTCTAAATGTTGCTTATAGTAGTGAATTATATCAGTGCTAGCCTTGAATTATGTGGCTCTATAGGGTTTATGTTTTGCAGGCTTCAAATGGCTTCAATACTCGAAAACTTCGCTAGCCGAATTCTATATCAATGGGCACTACCCTGTAGGAAACCGTTTTAATTTTCACATGGAAAGGGCCTGACCGAAATATTGGAGATGTCGGGAGTCTATCGTATGGGGTTTTGGAAGGGGCTACATGAAGGACAATTTCGTAGTGGCTCAAACGTGCTTGAACACTCGACGTTTTTATATGCAGTATTTAGTACAATTTTAAGCTCGCCTAAACACTCCCATACCGCTAATTTTGTCCAGGGCCGAAGGGAACTTCAGAGTGAGGTTCTTGTTCTAGAAGCATTCGCGCGAAGGGTTTGAACGATACGAGTCATTGACATGACTAGTGGTGTATCCGTTTGATTGGTTTGTTCATGTGGTTATGCCTGACGCATGATTCAACTCGGTAACAATTTCTTCAGTGTATTTGTCGCACCAATAGCTTATTTTACACCACGAGGAAGGTTCGCGCTACTCACATGCTATTGTCAGCAGAGTCTTTTATTTTGATAGACTAAGAAGTTGGGAGTAGCAAACGATAGTGCTAAAATTTGTGATTCAATAAGGCTTGTGAAGAAATATGTGGTGCTTTAGCCTAATGAAGGCTGGACATCCCCTTGCTGTTCACCTGTCTTGAATATCATGTCCAAACACCATTCGCGACCAGGAACTCATTATATATCCGAAAACAGAGTATTGCAACGGCTGCGAAATTCCGCACGTTACATAATAAAAGCTCACACTACCATTACAGCACACCACCGGCTTACACTTCTCACGACAAATATTACTCATACTGTTATCAGTGATTTCCCCACACTCCTCTTACAATTTCCCCGAACTACACCAATATTATTGTTTCATGTATTCCTATAAACCTTGCCCTTCCCTAAATATTACTTGATCATTACCCAGACCCTTGAGCCTTTGTTTGCTCTTGCTCGGTTCGGTTTTCCTTGTTTCAGCTATACGCTTTTCATCCCTTACTAATTCTGTGATCCTTTCCGCATAAAGGTTATAGGCCTCTAAAGATCAGAGCTCAACGGACTAAGCCTTCAAACATCAAAGCTCTGCAAATACATCGCCATCATTATCGATTTCTTTTACATTATGTAATCTCAAATTATTCAAATATTTGATACTACCATCTCCAAATCTGAATTCCTCGTCATCACATAATGTCAGATTAGAACTCAACCTCCGGCGGTACTTTTTGAGCGCTAACTCGGCCAAGCTTTTGGTAGATGAGTTGTTATCAATGGTCCTGATGTATGCCTTTTCGATCACATATTTGCCCTCTTTATAGCTTTCTCTGTAACTAAAGGATTTTTTGTACGTCCATCCCACAACGTTTTGGCACTGGTGGCATCTGACCTTTCTAATCAAGTAAATTCCCGTTTTCATTTGAGTCTCTTCCACTTTTTCGTCGGTGCTGATATTGATGAGCTTGTCCACAAGGTAAGCTGGGCCGGAGCTTCCACTAAAAGCGTCGCTAATCACGAGTGAAGATAGACACAAGTGACAGGAACATTCCTTACAGATGAAGATTTGGGTATCACTTGATTCGTAATCTTCACCCTCAAAAAAATTAGTGTATTGCAAACCCATTTAAGCAGTTGTGGCAGGCTATAACAAACAGACTATTGGAAATGTAAGCGGTGTTTGGTTGATATTGGAAACAGTGGACAGTGGTAAAAGATATAGTAAGAATTGCTCTTTCAAATGAGGAAAATAAAATGACAAGGCCCCTCCTTAAATACGTAGGAAGTGTCTAGGCGATTTCGCACCCATACGTGTAAAGGGCCTGGAATGGTACGAGGGGGGTTCGGGCAGCACCGGCAGAAGAAGAACGAACTTGAAACAAGCGCAGCGGGAAAAGACTGTCGGGGGATAGGTTTCCCCGATGTACCCCGTCTTCTAGTCAGGACTAGGTGGGTGCGTTAGCGCTCATGTAGTCTTATTCTGCAGAAACGAATATTCGGGATATAACCACAGTCGTCTCAGTAAATTCCCGTTTGTGCGTCATTCCCTGCAAGTTTAGCGTAGGGCCACCCACCCGAACATCAAGCACCTTTATTCCTGTGACGGTTTGAATTCACTTGAAATCCCTGCACAAAACCGTTTACACACTTCACGCACCTAAAGTCTCCTTTGATTCATCTATTATATCTATGTACAGGCTACCATCTGTAAAAGGGTACGTTACTGAAATTTAATGGCTCATTATTCAAGCCCATCTTTGGCTTCTTGAAACTGTCTTTGAGTTGCTTCTCATATTCCAATCTTTTCTTCGTTTGCTCCCCCTTCAAAACACACTTCAAGTGCACGTATCTATGATAAATTATCCCCATTCTCCCTCTACCCTTGGGGTCTAATCTTTTCTGCCAATCACCGTCACTTCCAACCCACAATCTTTGAATATATAACTCATCTTCGTTCATACCCAAGTCCCGTGCCTGCTGCAAACCCTGTTTCAAGAGTTTTTCCAACTCGGTGGATATCTTTTTGGGATTGAAATGCAATTGGTTAATGGCGTTTTTCACGGACATTTTACGTACGAATCTGTTGACGATTGTGGCCTTCTTCATGGATGACTTGATTCTCAAGGATTTCAAGTAGACGGTCGGTTCCAAAAGATCGATTTCTTGTTCAGTAAGGGAAACTTTGTACATCTTGTTGTCTTTGGGAACAATATCATTGTTTTTGAAAAACCCATTTTTTTTCACGTTGAGTTCAAAGAGTTCTCTTTTCAATGGAGTGATAAACTTGGACTCGTGGATCTGTTTGGCTTCAATTTCGTTCTTGTAAAACTCTTGCAATTCTTTGTCGTCTTGCGGCCTCACTTTGATCTTTTCGGTATCATCTTCACTCTGACTGGGAGTTGGGATTTCAACGTTCAGTTCACTAGACTTTGTCAAATCCCCGAACAAACTGTTACGGAGAGGGCGAGTGGTATGAAGGAACCGTGAGGTACCCCTTAACCCTATCCTGTTCATGCCCAACATCGAGGAAATCATTTTAAAATTTTTCAGTGCGAGAGAGGAAAATTAAGGTGAACTAGAGCATTAGAAGCATCCAAACCAGCTGGCCCGTGATTTGTACAAGTGTACAAGCTTTGAAGAAAACTTGATTTGAAATGCAACTGATGACGTTGTGATACTGCTGTATTTCTCACAAGGTCACAGTATCGGTGTTATATATAGAGACATAGGTCAAGGTCGAACATTCGAGCTGTTATCCGTAATGTGTATTTACTCTATGCTAATCATCGTAACCCTTCAAGTTCTTGTCTCTTGGTCTATTAGGCAATGGATAGTTGTTGGGAATTGGCTCGTGGTCAGCCCACAAAAACTTTCTTCTGAGAGGAGTGGCTAGTAATAAAACAGGTGCAGATAATCCAAAGGCTATGGACCAAAAAAAGTGGGGGTTGACATGTGCATGGTAGCGTAACCACTATAAAGTTAGTATTGGAGTGGAGTGCTTGAACCTTGGCCCAATTAGGTCCACATTCCTAAAAGGAAAGATATTGATGAATCGATTTGGTAGCTTCCTTTGGATTGTGTCGTAATACCATCCACTGAGGTATATACTTTTATAACAAAACTCAATGTATGTTGAAACATGTCTCTCTCGAGCTGTTCGTTATTCAGCAATCATTTCATCTAGGAATACTCTCACTGGCTTTGTTGCCTGTTTCTTGCAATAAATCTGCTCTAGCTTTCAACTTAAAAAAAGAGTTACACTTTGAGGGGGCCCTTGGTTGTATTCTGGTGCTTTATGTACATACCCTAATAGGTTGTCTGTAGTAAGCAGGATATTCACCGTAGGTATGATTCTCGACAGCCATGTTACTATTGACAAATTTTTTATTGGTCAGAAAAAGTGAGAATTGAGAATAAAATTAACTACGTATGAATTTCTATACACTGTCATTGTAATCAAAACTTGCTTGACCGTCTCGAGATAAAGCCTCAAGGCCCATGGGGCTTAAGCTTTCTTGGGCTTCTTTTTTTTCTTTTCTGCCTTTTGAGCAGTGGTCTCACTTCCAGAAGCAACGGCTTTCAGTTCCCCTGCAGCTTCTTTTGCAACGTCAGAGGTGATAGCCTCTTGTTCCAAATCAGTAATTTTAACGGGTTGCCCGTCGACCTCTCTATAATCAGGGTTCTTTTGGTAAAATTCTATCTTCAATTGGTTATCGTACCACTCTGCAAAGTATAAACCTCCTTGCAAAACAAGAACACCAACAAGCAACACCACAATGAAGAACTCAGATGCAGCAATCACATTGATTCCGGTCTCCATAGGGACTTCACCCCAATTATTGTGGATACATGAATTGATTCCAGTTCTCAAGTTAGTCAAGTAAATGATGATACTCAAAACTATCAATCCCAAAGTACCGTACTCAAAGTACTTGGTGTCTTCGGTTGGCTTGTATATCTTAATCAAACATCCAACAATAGCAAGCCCAAAGACGGCTTGTATGATAAAATGAACTCTGTAAGGAACGTTCGCCCATCTTAAATAGTGGTCGAAAGAATCAGTAAAAACATTTGGATTTTCACTGAAAGACCAAAGAGTGGCATAGTCGTATGGTAGGTTTGAGTAAATGGCACCAAGACCAAATCCGGCTCCAAAGATGATTAAGCCGGTCCCGATAGGGAGTAAATCTTTGTATGACATGAACCTCATGGTGAATAATTTTCAGTGAGCTTTGGAGATAAGAAAAAATGGGCGAGCCTCGAAACGCATCAAGTGCCTTAAGCCGTCATGAGTGCAGTACAAGTACGGATTTATCAATACGTTTATGTTAAGTCTATGAGGTTAAATGCAACTCGAGATTGGATTTCTGCAATTGGTATAATCTTGCCCACAAAGCTACAATCTCTAAGGACTTCATAGATGTGCACTTACTCCGTGCCCAAAAATAGCGCCGTATGCAATTGGTCTGCGACGCAAATCCTCTCTATCAAATATTTGCCGATTGCCAAACCCCTGGACATTATTTACCCTTGGTTTTAGTCTGGCCTTTACACGCTCTAATAAAGTCGACGTACTTACTCTTTCTAAGGATTTTCCCTAACTTCAATCTTCATCGTCTGAATAATTCAGTCTTGTAACAGCAAATCGCTGGTTGAGCCAAAATGCGGAAGGGATTGAAATTCTGATATCTGAAAATTTAGTGCCTGAAAAAATTCAAGATAACTGTTGATAACTTTTAGTTTTATTGATGAGGAGTATCAAAGCAGTAGTAGTCGGTGATGGTGCCGTTGGTAAAACATGTCTTTTGATCAGTTACACAGAAAATACCTTTCCAAATGACTACATTCCCACAGTATTCGATAACTATTCAGCCTCGGTGATGATTGATGGAGAAGTGTTCAAATTGGGACTCTGGGATACAGCAGGGCAGGATGAATACAACAGGTTACGTCCGTTGAGTTATCCTCAAACCGAAATTTTCTTGTGCTGTTTCTCGGTTGTATCCCCAGACTCGTTCCAAAATGTCAAGTCCAAATGGATTCCTGAATTATTGCACCATTCTCCTAAAGACATTCTAATCTTGCTTGTGGGTACCAAAGTGGACTTGCGGGACGATTTACATGTTCTAGATGACTTAGCCGAAAGGAATTTGAAACCTATAACTTTTGAACAAGGGACAAAGATGGCCAAAGAGTTGGGTTGTATACGGTATATGGAGTGTTCAGCCGCTTTGCAGCAAGGGGTTCATGAAATATTTGATTACGCCATTCGGGCGGTCTTAGACCCGCCTACCAAAGTGACCTCTCAGCCAGCACAAACCAAGAATACTACTGAAAAATCGGCATCTAATCCTGGTATAGCCCAACGCAAGAAGCCAGTTAAAAAATCCAAGAAATGTTTGATTTTGTAATTATGATTATTGAAATAGCTATACACTGGCTCAGTCCAGTTCTTAAATGACGGAGTGATTCGGAGTAAATGTAATTGTAATAGAACGGTATCATTCTCGTACGAGATTCAACCGAGAAGGATGTATACCAGATTCGTCGACTTCTACTTGCTTTTCCTTTTGTTTTTCCTCGGTTCCCTTTACTCTAGATCTTCTTTCTTCGACAAGCTTGTCGTTCTTTTCCTTGATTTTTTGAACCCTATTCTCTGAGTTGCCTCCTCCACCAACAGTTAGCTCAACATTTATCTTCCTATCTCTCATGGTGGAATGGTGCATACGCAAAGCTAATTCCATCTTACTTTGGATCTCTTTACTGTCATTATCGAATTCCAAAAATGCTATTCCCTTGTCGTTTCTGAGTCTTATCCTAGAAGGATCTGAATTCTTAAAGTGAGACACAAGCTCTGCCTCTGTGACATCGTATGGTAAATTCCCCACAAAAAGGATAAATCTTGGTCCTTTTCCTCCATTGACTCCTTTTCCTTTTTTACCTCTCCTTGTTTTCCTCTTTTTCTTGGGCATGTCCGAGGCATCTGAGGCCAGACCCGATGCGTTATCTTCTAACTTGCGCTTCTTCTCCTGAGTTTTTTGATTCTGTGCCTCAGTAACTTCCTGTTTTTTCTGTTCAACTTCCTTTATGTGTTCATCTTCTGGTTTCTTCTCTTTCTTTTCTATCTTCTTTCTAAACTCCAACGCTTTCCGTTGTTTTTTGGTAAGCTTTTCTTCTGGCATCTCTAATAAAAATTGTCTTTAGTGCGATGATTTGTACAGGAACAAATATTCGAAATAATAAATGCACCGACCACTTTCTAGGCTGCCTTCGTCTAACCGTAAGAGAAGGGACTTGACTCCTAAGGTAGAAGCAGACGACCTGGAACCCATTGGTGGAGAGACTAATGAAGTTCCTCAGACAGCAGTCAAACCAGACACTGAATCTGACTCAAAACAAATCAACCAGGGGAGTGAGAAAAACATAAACAATAGTGGAAAGGGAGATACGACCGATAAAAACCAAAAAAAAGATGTTTCCGAAGACACTAACAGCGACATTGAAGAAAAAACTGATAAAGCAGATCCTGATGAAGATACGGATTCTTCTGCCGATGAAGCCGGGTCTACAGCCCAAGAGAGAGGAAGATCTAGGATAAAAGCTCGAATTGTTTCTTCCGAGATTCCCCAAGATTTCATCAGCTTGATGGGGTTCTCTGCTTTTGGGTCTACGAAGGGTAAGAAGGTGAACCCTTCAAACAGTGGTGGGGTACAAGAAGCTTCAAAGACGAACTATAGACAGTATGTGAATCGTCAGAAAAACAATAAGCCATTGGAGGAGCAATAAATATTGATTCTATTCTTCTGAAAATGCTACGTATCCTATTTATGCTGGGTGCTATGCTAACGGGTTATTGATTCAAAAGTTCCTTGTGCTCCTTCAATAACTCATCATACTTTGTTTTCAAATCCGTGTAAGCTTTTGTCAACTTTGTCAATTTTCCGTCTTCTGGAGCTGTGTTTGAAACTCCGTCAATACCATTTTTGAATTCCAACTCCTCCTGTGCTTTGGCGTCAATCCAGGCTTCAAAAGAAAAAGTATCTTGTTCTTGGTATTCTGGAATCTCGACTTGAATTTCATGGTTTAATTGGTTCAGATCGTTTAACACTCTCTTTATAGGTGGTAGCAACCTTCCTTTTTTTTCAACAGTATTTTGTTTCCTATAATCTTCTGAGGGGATATGGTAAACTTGAATTTGGCTTACAGGGCTTGGGAGCTTGAAGCTTTTGGTTATTTGCTTGGAATTGATATCACTAACGTATATGTTCCCACTCACATCACCGGTTACCAAACTCATTCCGTCCAAAGTAACTCGCATTGCAGTCACAGCACTCTCATGTGCTGTAATTGTCTGCTGAAGATCTGCATCGTTATCCATGGTAATGATCTCACCAAACTTGCCCACTCGTTCCATGTTCATATTTGATACTTTAAACATTGGCACTATACGCATGCTACCATTGGTATGACCCACATACAAATTTCTGTCGCTCGGGTCTTTGGCGATGCTTTCTATAGTAGATGCAAATACAAATGTATGAATCAACAGACGAGTCATGATATTGTACACTCTTAATGTACTGTCTTTGGAAACGGTATACAAGTTTATATCATTAATGGTGCCATCACCTATTACGAAGTCTGTGACGGGTAATGTGTGGTCGTTGATCGCCCAGAAAGGTTTTGGTGGTTCCGGATCCTTATCAAAAATCGAAACCAAATCAATGGTCTTGTATACTAAACAGCGGGAATCTTCACTAGCGGAAACCAAAAATGACCCACATTTACTGAACGAAAGCTTGGCAATACTCTGGTAATGTATGTCTTTAACAAATAAAAGCTCACCACTCAGCAACTCCCATATGTAAAGCTTACCGGTTTTGGAACCTCCAGCTAATAGCCACGGTACTTTGTAACTGGGGGCACTAAATGAGTGGCTACCAGGACTTCTGGGATTCAACACAGCCAAGCAGTTCAATGCTTCAGGTATTGGCATTCTTTGATCAATCCCCTCTTTTCCAAAAGAATAAACGTTGATCAATGCTTTATTGGGTGCTGCAACAAACGCTCTTTCTCCAGGCCCTATACCCGAAATAGTAGCACCGTTCCTATTGCAGTCTGCTTGACGAAAACTTTGAAGTTGCCTTGAGCCATGTATAGATTGCACATAACCATACAGTTCCTGTGAATGTTTGTCATTGGGATCTCCCTGACCTACGTAAAATACAGCTTCTTCCATTCTGAATTTTGCGATGAGATAAAAATTCACGTCTCGCATCTATTTTAAACTTAGATTTCTCAGTTTTGAAACTACAGATTTTTCAGTCCACTAAATTTTCAAACCACCAAAGTTTTAGAACATAATGCCAGTTGATATCATCCATAACGCTATAGTCAATGGTCCTGAAATAATTCCAGGGTGGGAGTATATTCGTGCTTATGGGCCTATACTCGCCACATTAGGGGCGTTGAAGTATTATTTTAAAGGGTCTACTAATACATGGGAAAGAGATATGCATGGTAAAGTATACATGGTAACGGGAGGAACAGTCGGACTCGGTTCTGAAATTGCTCGAGAATTGGCCACCAAAGGGGCACAGGTTATCCTTCTTGTGCGGTCTATTGAAGATAGCTGGTTAGTAGACTACATTGACGATATGAGGGAAAAGACCAATAACTTCATGATTTACGCAGAGCAATGTGACTTGGATTCGTTATATTCTGTGAGGAAGTTTGCCACTCGCTGGCTCGACAACCAGCCTCCTCGTCGGTTGGATGGTCTTATCTGTTGTGCTGCTGATTGCATTCCTTTAGGGAGTCCTAGACAGGTTACAGTCGACGGAATTGAGAAGCAGATTGGAATCAACTACTTGGCCCATTATCATTTGATTACGTTGTTGGCACCAGCATTAAGAGCTCAACCGGCAGATAGAGACGTCAGGGTATTGATCGCGTCATGCATGAGTCAATCGGTAGGGGAAGTAGACATGAACGACCTTTTGTTCGAGAACAAGAGATACGAGAAAAACAAATCATACAAGTGGTACGGTAGTTCTAAACTCTTATTGGGGTTGTTTGCTAAAGAATTTCAGAGAAGATGCAATAACTATGAGAGAAAGGACAACTTTCCTTGCAACATCAAAGTGAATATGGTTAATCCAGGAATGATGCGTACTCCTTCAACAAGAAGGTTCGTATCAATGGGGACCATATGGGGATTGTTCCTCTACATCACACTTTTCCCCGTGTGGTTCATTTTTCTCAAGAACGCCTTGGAAGGTATGCAATCATTCATGTTTGCGTTATGGTCACCTGTTTTTCTCCAAATGGACGGTGGACAGTTGATACAAGAGTGCAAAATCATCAAACCTGGAAGAAAAGAGTTCAGCGATGAGGATATTCAGAAACAAATTTTCGACAAGACCGAAGAATTGTTGGCTAGAATTGAAAAGCTGAGTGCTGTTGAAAGGAAGATGCAAGAAAAGATGAAAGAGAAAAAGAAGAGCAAGGAAGAACGGTTGAAAGAAGCTAAGGAGAAGCATTTGAAGGAGTTAAAACGTAAACAGAATATCCATGAAAAACCCTCAACAGAAGAAGAGTTGGACGCTAAGATAAGTTTTTTGAGAAACCTGTTGAAGCCAGACATGCCTTTGTTCCCGGAAGGAGTCGAGAATAAAAGGTCAAATAGTACAAAAGCACAAAACAAATAGGAAGATGATAAATCCATATGATCTAGTTAATGAACGAGTAGAAGAAATATTGAAAAAGCGGTCTTGTCTTTGATTTTCCGATGTCCCTTTATATACCCCTATTTCACCATAATTTAAGATACTGACAAAATCTGCTTCTCTAGGTTTGGGCTAAGCATTCTTACATATTTGCATTAGAGTTTACTTCTTTATTTAGAGATACTCTACAAGAAACAAGTGCCGGCTCTCTAACAATATTCCTCCTCTGCGACTACCCTTCTTCGTGCATAAGTTTCTCTTCACCGGTCCTGGACAGGGTAAATCTACCGCGCAACCCAATGAGAAATTACCGTTTCCTTATCACTACGATAAAGAGTAATCAGCCCAGTAAAATCAGTAGTCCTCCCTGCAAACAAAATCATATATCCTTGCACTATATCCCGATCGGTATCACCAACCACTTTCAGTTTGTAAGACTACTGTTTATCAACTACTCGCACTTATCAGCACAAGTATCACTATTATTACCGAATTGTTCCGCAAATTATGGAAACAGAAACACAACTGAAAATTCTGGAGAAACAGCCTGTGTCATCCCTAACAAGGCTATTGAACGAATCTAATTCGAACCATGCAACCCCTCAGCACTCAAACACTCCGTCTTATTCGCCGTCACCGGTATCTCAAAAGGATGATCTCCAGAAGACCCTGCACTCTTCCGGCGAAAGCGAAGGGATCGCTTTTGAGCCTAAAAATTTTAATGAGGATGATTTGAAACTCGAAAGACAGAATTATCCCTCCGATGGGTTATCATACTCTCCTCGTCTGACTCTTAAGCCACCACCTTCTTCCAGTTTGAACCGGGTTATACCTATCAAACCTCCAATTAACGCGAGCCCACGGGTCGTGAGGACAAACTCGTTGAGTCATTCTCTGTTCTCCAAATACGGTGAAAGTTTATCCAACAGTATACCCTATTCTGCCCCCGGTGGTCGTCTGAACTTATCTCACCTGGCCAACAGTAACCTGAGTCTCAATACCCTAGGAAGCTTGAGTGAAGCCTCGGCTCATATTCCCAATTTGCCTAATGGGCAGCCTATTTCCTCCATTCACATCCAGAGTCCTCAAGTTCTGTCGGCTAGTATTGATCTGAGATTTGTGGTTTCCAAGCAAAGGGTGGCTCAAGCCCAGGCCCAACAAGTAGCCCAACTACTGTCCAGTCAAATGTCAGGTCTGCAGTCTGGACTTTCTTCCTTTTTCGGAAGTAAATCCAAAACTCCGAAGAAGCAAAATCTGTCCACAGACTTGGGTAGTTTTTACAACAACCTGTACCAAGAGCCACCCATTGGCACGTCGCCTCTGTCTCTATCATCCGGTGATAGCTACCAAGTACCGCAGACAAGGCATAACTCCATGGTCAATTTGAAGAGGTTCTTCAAAAAGACTTCCACATCACCAAACGTCAACACTGTACTGAATTTGTCTTCTTCGTTGCGTCTGAACTCGGGAAGCGTGAATGGAACCCCTGTTGCTCTGCAGAATTTGACGGTACACTCCACAAACTCGTCAATCAACTCCCAAATACTTCTGGTGCCAAACTCTCCAATAACTAATGGAGCTAATGGCTCATATGGAAACGGTGCCAATTACTCTAATTCCTTGCAGAATAAGATAAATTATCAGCATGACCGTAGAGGCTCGGTGAGTAGTCTCGTTAACTTACAGCCACAACTCCCGTTCTCCAAACGATACAGCAAGTACGGGGAGAACTTGGGCGCTGGGGCTGGAGGTTCGGTTCGGTTAGTCACTAGGATATCTGATAAGCAGCTATTTGCGGTCAAGGAATTTCGTAGTAAGTATCAAAACGAAAGCAAAAGAGACTATGCCAAAAAAATTACCGGGGAATATTGCATTGGGCTGACTTTAAAGCATCCTAATATCATTGAAACAATTGAAATATGCTATGAAAATGATCACATATTACAAGTTATGGAATACTGTGACTTTGATTTATTCGCCATTGTCATGTCCAACAAGATGTCTCACGAAGAAATCAACTGTTGTTTTAAGCAAGTTTTATCTGGGATACATTATTTGCATACCATGGGATTGGCTCATCGGGATTTGAAATTGGACAACTGTGTGGTAGACAAAAGAGGAATTGTGAAAATTATTGATTTTGGGTCCGCTGTTGTATTTTCTTACCCATTCACAAAAACTCTAATTGAATCACAGGGCGTTGTCGGGTCTGATCCTTATTTGGCTCCTGAAGTGTGCGTGTTCAACAAGTATGATCCTCGTCCGGTGGATGTATGGTCGACTGCGATTATTTACTGTTGTATGATGTTGAAAAAGTTTCCTTGGAAGGTCCCAAAGTTAACGGATCACAGTTTCAAGTTATTTGCTAGTCGTGGGGAAATGATCCCTATAAGCGAGATGTTGAAACGCACTCCTGCAGATGTGACTACTAATGGGGAAGGCTTGAGCGACCTAGGTGACATTGATGAAGCCGTTCCTGTAACACAGGAATCAAAGGACACCAATAGTGCCAAATCGCACACCAGTAACGAAATTGGCGCTGGTAGATTACTTTTGGCTCTTCCAGAAGATTGCAGGCCGTTAATTGGCAGAATGGTAGAGTTGGCACCCGCTTGTAGAATCACCATTGACGAAGTGTTTGCAGATCCATGGTTACTGTCCGTACTGATGTGCACAGTAGAGGAAAGAATTCTTGCAGATGGCTCCAATGTCTTTGAACCCGTACGTTGTGATGATCACGAACATACCCAAGTGGAACAATCAAAAGCACACATTGCAGCATTCGAAAAAAATAAGAAAAAGTAATTATAGACATGCATAAGACTTTATATACAAGATAAACCAACAGGTTATTCCATAGCGTTTTGTTCTTTGATATCATAATCTCTAATGTTACACTCCGTTGTTAACATTCTCTATGGTCATGTAATGTTCATAATTTGTAGGGTTGTTTTTTCAAGGCACCACTTTGATGCCTATAGCGTCAGCTGTCAGTATCACAGCTCCGCAAATAGCTTTGAGGTCGACTTCTTTGTGTCTTTCATCTGTCTTTTTAATTTTGGCGATTTCGTAGATATGCTTCAAGGATACTTCACCTACAAATTCATGGCCCGGCTTATCAGCTCCTTGTTTAACGTTAGCAGCCTTCATCAATAACCAAGATGTGGAAGGACTTTTCATTTCAAAAGAGAATGACCTGTCAGGTTTGACAGTTAATAGACATGGGATTGGGGTACCTGGTTCATAGTTTGCAGTTCTTGCATTAAACTCTTTGCAAAAGTCTATTGCCTTAACACCTTTGGAACCTAATGCTGGACCCACCGGTGGTGCGGGGGCGGCTTGTCCAGCACCAACAATGAGCTTCACTAATACGTTCTTTGCGATACCAGCTTTAGACATGTTGATCAAATTTTTCACTGCGAGCAAAATCCAATCGCAGCGGTTGCAAAATATTTTGCAACAAGGACGATGGCCGCTTTCTCAATACTTGATTTTTCATGATAGAGTCGTTGGACAAGAGTATATTGGAGTAAAAGTTGTTTACGGTACTCTTTGGTAGAAAGTTACTTTTTCAGTGACGATTCAAGCTTTTCAATATGACTGGAAAGCTCTCTTCAACAGTATTGGCATGATACCAGAAAGTGTATGTTTGTACGAAACTTATGGCAGCCTTTTTTCACTCAAGTTATAGCTAAGTCTACTACAGGCCACAAGCAAACACACTTCAGTGGAAAGTTTTTTGGTATTGCATATGAACAGATTTATGTTCAACTTACAAGACCATAACTTTATTTTTTGTTTGCATTGTCTCCAGTGGGGACGGAAAAAAAGGGATACTCGTGGAATCTGCTTCATAATGTAATTGATTCCTGTGAGATTTAGCTAGGTATTGTGGATTGCATATTTGCTCATCTGAGCTTACTGTTGGGGCATTCGTATTGAAAAGTGTGGATATTCTCTTTAATATTCTGATGTTACAACTCGGTATTTGTGAAATTTGCAAAATGTCTCACTTGCTACAGAAACGCTAAAATGAACTATAGGATAATACACTTTTTAACCCTTCTTCTAAACATCATTGTACAGGAAGAATTAAATACCGTGATAAAGCTTTCCATATCTCTTAACCTAATCTAGAGGACCTCTCCTTTTACCGTAGTAATCGCATAAGTAAACTTCAATCATAATCCTGATCCCAAATAAGTAATCTTCCCATTACTTACCCCCTGAAAGACTAAAATTTCCAAAAAAAAACACATAAGGTTCGGAGTATACTAAGGTTGACCATGACCCTACAGCCTATTGTATATTGCCCCGTAAACCCTTGTTTCACAAATATGTTGTCTCTGTCTGTGCGGACAGCCTCACACCTTCGCACAAAAAATCACTGAAACCGAAACATTCAGATCAATCAATCCACTCAATGGAATGGCCTAAGAATTTGGGGCCAAGACACAACAATCTTGGTACAGGGTACAACCCCCAAACTCCAGTGCCGCTGATAGGACTGGCACCTGGGATTCCATCATCAGGGTCCCTCTCAGCCGTCCCTCCATTTCCGCATTCTCCCTCTAGGTCACACTCACAGACCACTTATATTTCCCCATTTGCCAGTCCGCTGCAAGGCATGGTCCCTCAAATGGCTTACAAAGCTCCAATGCACTTATTACCTCCAAGTGCCCTCGTCAGTGAATCTTCTTCTCCCACCACAGCAGAGAGGGACCAGCTAAATCCACATGCCAGCTCCTCGCCTAATCTCAATTCTTTCAAAGACGATAATCAAACTTTCGAGCGATCATCCTATTACTTGTCACTGCTTCCACTCTACTGTGCTGACTGGGCTACTTTATCTGATTACGATACAGACTGTGTGGCGCTTTCTCTGTACAAGGAGGGAGCGAACAATAAACTTTCGATATTGCATGGAGTTAGCTATGGTAGAGAAGCGACTACAGAAGAAGAAGTTGTGCCACCTGGAATGGATGGCACGATAGAGGGATATGATTTCCACCGCGTGGCAGAAATTCCGGTAGACTTTCCGGTAACTAATATTCAATGGGATCCCCACATAGGTTCTAGAGGAGCACAAGAGAGACTCGCCACTTCTCTGGAAGTATTACGTTTATATCAGGTGGACCATGGCACAATTGAAAATAATGGGAATTATCAGTTGACACAATCCCATTATTTAGCAAACAGCACCACCCTGAGTCTGGGATCTGCCTCCAATAATAGTAGTTCAGCTTTCAAGGATGTAATGACATGCCCCCCCGTCACATCTTTCGACTGGAACAAAGTAGATACGAGTCTCATAATCACTGCTAGTGTTGATACGACTTGCACGGTATGGGATCTCAGTCGCCTGGCCCCAATTATCGATCCTGCGAACCACAAGAAGACCGACTCCGCATTTGTGAAAACACAGTTGATTGCACACGATCTGGAAGTTTTTGATGTCAAGTTCCTACATGATCTGACCAACTTGTTTGCCTCCGTAGGTAACGATGGAAGCATGAGGGTGTTCGACTTGAGGTCACTTGAACATCTGACAATTATATACGAACCTCCGACCAGTTCGAGTCGAACCACTACGCCTTCAACAAACCACAATAACAACAGCGGATATAATTCTCGTGCGTTGATAAAACTTTCTGCCAGCTGCGTAGACCAAAACTATCTCGCAACCGTAGGGGTGAATTCTAATCAAGTGATAATAATTGATACTCGTATGCCTGGGATACCAATAGCAGTACTAGACGGGTCATTCGGTGGAATCACAAACACGTCCATTAATCTGATAAAATGGCATCCAAATGGTAATTTTCTTCTCACAGGGGGTGATGACTGCCAAGCATTGGTTTGGGATTGCAATGGACTTCACCAAATGAGTGCACCTCATCATCTGTCGCAGGAAGAAGCTGTGCTGATGTTATCGCAACCGGTGTTAGCATACCAAGAGTCATTAGAGGTGAACAATGTTTGCTGGAGAGCCGAGAAGGGAGACTGGATGGGTGTTGTTAGCGGAAAAGGGTTTCAAGCTGTGCTGGTCTGAGTTGCCCTTAAAAATTAACGCAAAATGTGAGGTTTAACTGGCTCCCAATTAAGACCCAATATTGTGAAATAATCACCAATACCATCTTGCGTGGATGGTAGTGATATATCACACCAGTTTTCCCTAGACAGCAGATCACTACTTGTATCGGAAGCAGTATCACAAAAGCTTTTAGAGAGAAAGAATCGCAATGCTAAGTGGTCTGCCGAGTTTGGAAACTGGCATAGTACCGAACACTCTAATTATAGCTCATATATATGAGTTTAGCATGGATGATTGATGGTATAATGAATACATAAATTAAGGTGAAACATTCAGTATTCAAATCTCTCACTGAACCGATCTGAGTAGTTTCCTAGTTGAGGTTAAATTAACCTTAACTTTTCGCGCATATGCAGGAATCCAATACTTTACGACAATAATCTTTTAGAAACAGTGGAATTAGCAATGAGAAGGCGGGTAAGCACACCATTTATTTATATTGCGGATTATATATAGTAACTTATAAGTTATATAACGAATCGTTTGTCCCCTTGGTTTCTGTTTGGTGTAAAGCTGCAACATCACCCCACGCTTCCCCCATTTTATCCAACGTCGAACAAAACCTCCCTAATAACCTTTCCTTTTCGGTAAATGTCTTCTTCTTTTTTCGGACAAGCTGAAACACCGATACACCTGTCGAACATAAAAATTGATGGTAGAGAAGATTCTGGGAATACCGATGGACTGGATCTTGCTCAACTGGTGCCGTTCACCGATTCGCCAACCCCAACCAGATCAGCCCCTCTCTTAACTAATTCTCCCCCTCCCTCATCGCAGGTCTCAGATCTCACACCAATTTCCTCATCGCCTGCTTTATCAAAAAGTGCGACTGAACCTCCTACCACCACCTCCCTGTTCATGCTGTCTGCTCCCACTGCGGCCCCTATGAGCCTGCTGTCTACCCGTACGGGACCTTCTAACACCCTTATGGACACAAGCTCCACCAACAACTCGAACCCCTCGCTGACCTCGTCTTCATCGTCCATACTGATGTCGTCCACGTCGTCCACGTCGTCCATATCGGCACTCACTTCGTCTTCTGCATCTTCATCAACATCTGCAGATAGATCATCGTCCACATCATCTCCCACATCCAGCCAAATATCCTCGTCTATATCATCTTCGGTAACCGAAACGATTTCATCCTCCTCCGAAGGAGAATCACTGAGTTCTTCATTTCGGTCTTCGTTTACATCTTCGTCTCCCATCACACTGGAAAGCTCGACAAATTCCGTATCGTCTAGTACCCTAGATTCCAGTTTTCTGACATCTCTGACCCTGAGCTCAAGCCCGTCGTCCACTTCATCTATTTTTAGCACAAGTCTGACAGAGGCTTCTGAAAGTTCACCAGAGAACCTGAGCTCTTCTGTAACAGAAATGTCGTCTCTGGCAACCAGTGGGACCACTACCAGCGAAAGTCTGGATATAGACGATTCTCTGACGAGCTCTTCTCGATCCAGAAAAACTATTTCTGCTTCGCCGTCTAGCTCAGCCGCTGTTGCAAGCTCGACGGACAATGCTGATTCCATCAGCTCCCTGGATGAAAATACCTCCTCCAATACTGAAAGCCCGACTACCACGCCCTATGTGTTGTCAGACTCTTCTACGTTCACACCATACACTACCACCTTTCATCTGCGAGGTACCACCATTACGACACTTGTCACAGTACCTACTTCGGTTTCTGATAAGCCTAGTAGCTCCGATAGTGGAAACGACAAGAACAGTAAGCTTATCGGTGGACTTGTGGGGTCAATAGGGGGAACCATACTTATCGGATCTCTTGTTCTATTGTTTTTATTTTTAAAGAAGAGACGTAGGAGTGCTATCAAAAATCCAAATCCTGACTTCAACGAGACATCGGGTTCTGACGGAGAGATGATAAGTAAGAAGTATGGATTCAAGAAATTATTCGGATCAAAGGCTGTGACAAGCGATACTAATTTCACGGATTTCGACCATGTGCCTGCCAATTATGATGGAGATTTTGAGTATAGAGGTGTGACTAATAACAATCTTGATTCAATATTCAAACTGTCTGCGTCTGATTCGGGAAATGCCACGAATTATGGAAGTACTGCTGCTGCCAGCATGGGGCAGAACAGTAACAGGCACTCACGTTTCAACTCGGTAAATTATCCAAATCAAATTAACCAATTTCGGGAGGAAGATGAACATAGTGGTGATGGATTTGACTTCTCGGACCCAAGGGTATCACCACCTTCTTCTGAAGATCTCGACCCTCTGGCGTTCGAGGAAGATGAAAACTTGCTTGGTCATAACACAGTATTTGGTCAAGGCGATGCAAGCAATAACCTGAGATCACGCTTCACGGAAGAGATCATATGAGTCAATACGTAACCACCCATAGACGAAAACAAAATATAGTGCATCCTCCATGATTACGGTAATAGTAATAGTAATAGTAATAGTAATAGTAATAGTAATAGTAATAGTAATAGTAATAATAATAATAATAATAATAATAATAATAATAATTTTGAGACTTGATGTGGTTTGAAGTCTCTTTAAAACTCAATTCGTATAATATTTATCTCTATTATGTGTAATCTATAATCTATATCATCGATCTCAGACCATCTCACTGGTCTTCTGCAACTTCCTCGACAGAAGGGCAAGTGCACATCAAATTAATATCACCGTAGGTGTCGTCAACACGAGAGACCGTTGGCCAACATTTATTATGTCTCAAATATGGTAGAGGATAAGCAGCTTGTTCTCTCGTGTATCCCCTTGTAGCCCAGTCTTCCTGTGAAGAACCCACTATATCTTCCAAGGAGTGAGGAGCGTTTTTCAAGACTTGTCCGGCGGGATCCTTCTGTTTATATGCTTCAATTTCTTTACGAATTTTGAGCAACGCTTCAACGAATCTATCAATCTCTTGCAAATTCTCACTTTCCGTTGGTTCGATCATTAAAGTGCCAGCAACAGGGAACGACATAGTAGGAGCATGGAACCCATAGTCTTGCAATCTTTTAGCAATATCAATGGCTTCGACACCAAAAGGTTTGAATTCTCTCAAATCCAAGATAAATTCATGAGCACAATGCTTCAAACCTTCAGTTGTTGGAGCATTGGAATTCACGAAAAGGATTTGGAAATGACCGGATAATTTACTAAGCATATAGTTAGCATTCAACATGGCGATTGCAGATGTGTAAGGTAACGACCTGGCACCCAACATTTTGATGTAAGCGTATGAAACTGGAAGAACAGCAGCAGAACCAAATGGAGCTGAATTGACGGCAGTGATAGATTCCGTGGTGGCATGTGGTGTATCAACGTACCTGTGACGAGGCAAGAATGGCTTCAAGTGTTCTTTGACACAAACAGGAGCTTGTCCCGGGCCACCACCACCGTGACTCAAAGCAAATGTTTTATGGATATTCAAGTGACAAACATCAGCCCCTATATCCCCCGGAGAAGTCAAACCAACTTGAGCGTTCATGTTAGCACCATCTAGGTAAACTAATCCACCATTCTCATGAACGATTTCAATGGATTCCCTAATACCCGGTTCAAACAAGCCATAGGTAGATGGATAAGTAATCATAATGGAACATAAGTATTTTTTGTGTTGTTCGGCTTTTTGCTTCAAGTCAGCCAAATCAATGGCACCATTATCCAAACATCTAACAGGAACCACCTTTAAGCCACACATAGCAGCAGAAGCGGGATTCGTACCATGTGCAGAAACAGGAATAAGGCAAATGTTTCTTTCTTCATGTTCCCCTCTAGACTTGTGATATTGACGAATTAGGGAGAGACCTGTGTATTCACCTTGAGCACCAGAGTTTGGCATCAAAGTAGTAGCATCGAATCCTGTAATGTCATTCAAATCCTTTTCAAATTCAGCAACAAGTTCTTTATAACCTTCTGCCTGGTCGACGGGAGCAAAAGGATGGATGGAATTGAATCCTGGCATCGAAAGAGTAGCCATTTCCACAGTAGCATTTAACTTCATGGTACAAGAACCTAACGGGATCATGGAGTTAGCCAACGACAAATCACGGGATTGCAATAAGTGCAAGTATCTTAACATAGCAGTTTCGCTGTGATGTGTATTGAAAACTGGGTGAGTCAAAATCTTGTCAGTCCTTGTTAAGTTATCTGGAATTTGGGGAAGCGAAGAGACGGATTCAAGGACAGAAACATCACCACCGAACACTTGAATGAGCGCAACCAAGTCTTCACGAGTAACGGTCTCGTCAAAAGTCAAAGAAACAGTTGAATTGTCGACCTTAAAGAGATTGATGTTATGGTCCTGCAAGGCAGAAGCCAAAACCTGATCAGCGGGTGTCCCGTTTAAACGAATAGTCAAAGTGTCAAAAAACGAGGAATTCATAATTTGGTGATTCTTAGAAACTTCATCAGCCAAAAGCTTGGTAAAACCGTAGACTCGATTAGCAATATCCTTAAGACCTTCTGGTCCATGGTAAACAGCATACATAGCAGCCATGTTTGCCAATAAAGCCTGAGCAGTACAAATGTTAGAGGTGGCTTTTTCACGTTTGATATGCTGCTCACGTGTTTGTAAAGCAAGCCTTAAAGCTGGCTTACCTAAACGGTCTTTCGACACACCGATGATACGACCGGGAATTTTTCTGGAATATTTGTTAGTGGTGGCGAAAAAAGCAGCATGAGGACCACCGTAACCAAATGGAACACCAAATCTTTGAGAGTTTCCTAAAGCAATGTCAGCCCCAAAACTACCGGGTGGTTTGAGAACTGTCAAGGCGAGCAAATCAGTTGCAACAGCCACTAAACCCTTATTCTTATGAATGATATCGCTTACCAAAGTGTAATCATTGATCGAACCATCTGTAGCTGGGTATTGTACCAAAACACCACATACGTTTTTAGAAACAGATTCCAATGTTTCAATACCAGACGAAGTTGCGAGATCCAACTCTACCAATTCCACACCTATGTTATCGGCACGAGACCTGACAACATCCTTTGTTTGTGGGTGCAACCTGGAATCAATAATGTACTGGTTTTTCTTTCCTCGGGCGTTTTGAAATGATAGGTTCATGGCTTCACCTGCAGCAGTTCCTTCATCCAATAACGATGCATTAGCCACATCGAGACCTGTCAAAGAAGTCACCATAGTCTGATAGTTTAACAAGCTTTCTAAGCGCCCTTGACTTATTTCTGGTTGGTATGGGGTGTAAGAGGTGTACCACTCGGGCAGCTCTAATAAATTGCGCTGGATCACAGGGGGTACGTGCGTACCAGCATAACCTTTCCCGATGTACGACTTTACAGATCTGTTCTTATTGGCAAGGCAGTTCAAGTGATCAAGCATTTCCAGTTCAGTGTATCCGTCTTCTGGTGAAACTTGGAGCTTTCTCTTGAAAAGGACTTGTGGAGGAACGGCTTTAGCGATAAATTCATCGAGATCGGAGTAGCCAAGTTCGGCCAACATTGTTCCCACTTCAGCTGGAGTTGGTCCAATGTGTCGACGAGCAAAACTATCGAGTCTGGAAAAGCTTGGGTTAGCCTGGCTGTGAATCTTAGCAAAGTTAGCAGACGAAGTATCAGCTGATAATGATTTAACCTCGGTTGTAAGAGATCTCTGGGAGATTGTCAAGCTCCCGTTAGTAATAATGGCTCCAGCGGCGGAAACAAGGCGAGCTGAACGCCTCAAACTAATTATACTCATGACTAGAGTTTATAGGTATGATATGGGTACAAGAAATCATGGAAAGATGAGAGATTAAATAGTTCCGATGAGTAGAGTCAGAAGAGTTAAGAAGGAGTCAATTTAAAAATGAAGTTTATTTTGAAGACGGAAAAAGCAAAGAGGAAACTCACAGCAGTAGGGATCAAAGCTCTTAGAGTCAAGAGGTATACCGGAGAATATAGCCGAAGAAATGGGAGATTTGATGTTATAGTTGACGCATGTGTCTTTTTAGATAAGGCTATCGCGATAAGATAGAGCATGAGAAGAGTCAAACATGAATCGTGCCTTTGAAGGTCTGTCGTCCCCATGCGAACTTAACCCATATCTTGTCCTGTATAACTTACACTCACTACAGTCTAACCGATTAATTTTACTTGCTATTGCTAACTACACTAACCAATTCTCAACTCATTTGAGTGAAAAATTTCAGTTAGATCGAAGTTCATATGATTATAGTATAGATAAACACTATATAACTTACTTCTTAGCAGCCTTTTGAGCAGCCTTGGTAACCTTACCGGCCTTGTCAGTCTTTTCAACGGCCTTGATGACACCAACAGCAACGGTTTGTCTCATGTCTCTGACAGCGAATCTACCTAATGGTGGGTATTCAGTGAAAGATTCAACACACATTGGCTTAGATGGAACCATCTTAACCATAGCAGCGTCACCAGACTTGATGAACTTAGGGTTTTCTTCCAAAACCTTACCAGTTCTTCTGTCGATCTTCTTGATCAAGGTGTCGAACTTACAAGCAATGTGAGCAGTGTGACAGTCCAAAACTGGGGCGTAACCAGAGGAGATTTGACCTGGGTGGTTCAAGACAATAACTTGAGCATCGAAAGAGTCACATCCCTTTGGTGGGTCGTTCTTGGAGTCACCACAGACGTTACCTCTTCTGATTTCCTTAACGGAGACGTTCTTGACGTTGAAACCAACGTTGTCACCTGGAACACCAGCTTCCAATTGTTCGTGGTGCATTTCAACGGACTTGACTTCAGTGGTGACACCAGCTGGGGCGAAGGTGACAACCATACCGGCCTTGATGACACCGGTTTCAACTCTACCGACTGGCACAGTACCGATACCACCGATCTTGTAAACATCTTGCAATGGCAATCTCAATGGCTTTTCGGTTGGTCTAGTTGGTGGGTCAATAGCGTCAATAGCTTCCAACAAGGTCTTACCAGAGGACTTACCGTTCTTGGTTTCCTTTTCCCAACCCTTGTACCATGGGCAGTTGGTGGAGGCTTCAATCATGTTGTCACCGTTCCAACCAGAGATTGGGACGAATGGAACAGACTTAGGGTTGTAACCAACCTTCTTGACGAAGTTAGTGGTTTCCTTAACGATTTCTTCGAATCTGTTCTTGTCCCACTTAACAGAGTCCATCTTGTTGATAGCAACAATCAATTGTTGGACACCCAAGGTGTAAGCCAACAAAGCGTGTTCTCTGGTTTGACCATCTTTAGAGATACCAGCTTCGAATTCACCGACACCACCAGCAATAATCAAAATAGCACAGTCAGCTTGAGAGGTACCAGTGATCATGTTCTTGATGAAATCTCTGTGACCTGGGGCATCAATAACAGTGACGTGGTACTTTGGAGTTTCGAACTTCCACAAAGCGATATCAATGGTGATACCTCTTTCTCTTTCAGCCTTCAACTTGTCCAAAACCCAAGCGTACTTGAAAGAACCCTTACCTAATTCAGCGGCTTCCTTTTCGAACTTTTCGATAGTTCTCTTGTCGATACCACCACACTTGTAAATCAAGTGACCGGTGGTGGTAGACTTACCAGAATCGACGTGACCAATGACAACCAAGTTGACGTGAGTTTTTTCTTTACCCATTTTTACTTTTTACTTTATAGATAGTATAAGAAGAAGAATAAAAAATTGGGAATCGGCTGGGTTATAAATTTTTTTTTCCTCGCCAAAATCTATTACACAAAAACATTTTTTCCCGATGGGGGCGTGGGTCTATCAGGGAGCAGGGCGCAAGCCCTAACATTCTTTGCATTTCTGCTCTTCTCTTTGCTTCCAACGCCGCACGCGGTGAAAAATTTTCACACCATGCTCAGTGTAATGGGGGAACGAGTACCTGTGCGTTTAATTGCGACGACGCCTTCGTAACCCTCGCGGTAACCTAGGGGGTAATGCACGCCGGTATTTCGCAATGAACTGGTCCCGTTTCAAGTATATTATCCGCCTTGAGTGGCAATTTCTCTCAGCTATTTGTTCTTTGCGGCGGTGCGATGAGGTGGTGGGATTTGTGACTGCGTTTTGCTCAATGTCAAATCTTGTTGCCTTTACCCAAAAAGGGTAGTGAGACATGCATGAGCAGTAATTGATGCAGTCAAATATTTTGGGTTCAAATGTGGTGATATGATGCTCAACTAACATCACTGTTTTTTGTTCCTTTCGAACATTCCTTTCAGAATTCTTCTACTGACCCCGAGGAGGAATTTCCAGCATATTTAGTAGTTTTGTATGTTGAATTCTGAAATACCAGTGACTGACAATTGACTGGTGTGCGAGATTCAAACCCTCTCATCGAATAAACTCGAAAATTATTGCACCCCAGTGGTATAATGATCTGGCTGATTTTGAGCATCCTATGACATTTCGGTCACTACATATACTTCTGTATCCTTGTTCTATTTACTTTCTATCTTGTCCCCTAATCTTCTGGCTGGAAAGCTGATGTGTTGCCTGAGACTTTGCTCTGTACTGTGAAATGTCACCATCTCGGTATTTGAAAAATTGCTGTCTACCATGATTAACTTCAACTACGAAAGACTAACTTTCAACTTCGAACAGAGATGTTGAAAGTATCTCAGTCTTTGCGTTATGCAGAATAGGTGTTCTATACTCTGACTACAATGGTTGGATGTTACTTTTGCAGCCACTTTTGGCCAATCCTATCACACCTTTTTAATAATCATTTCAATGACGCTTTGAAAAGCAAACAACGTGCTCTGAGCTTGATGTTACATGGGTGACTCCCAATTGTTCCGGCATTGCTCTTACGTTCATATTCTTTTCTATTATCTATTATATTCAAATCTAAATCTATTCCACTCTCCTACGCTTACTCTCATACCCAATATCCAAATCAAGGTCCAAATCTTCTATGTCATCCTTAGAAGGTGTCCCTTCCAACAGAACAAGGTCAACCTTCAGGTTGGTCACTAGTCTGCCAAACTTTTTCTTGATTTTCTTTGGTGAGGGCAATTTCAAAGAAGTAGAGGATTCATCAGATTCCAGTTTCTTCGCATCAGCAGCTGGGAAAAACAAACACCAACGTAGGTCTTTCAAAATGGGATGTTCGCCTTGGGAAGGTGAGGGTTTATTCTCGCTAACAAGCTCAAATAGATAATTTATTGAAACGATTGGAATTTTCCACGATTTTGCAGCCAATATTTTATTTTTAGTGGATATATGACTGATGGAATTGTAAGCACAGGAAATAAGGTCTGGGTTCTGAAATAAATTAGTTGGGAGTTTCTTCTTGAATATCTGGATGTTGATGACGAGCAAGTCGATATTTGCGTGGAACTTCTCGCTGAGTTCAAAGCCTAGATACTCACAAAGTTTAGATAGATGAAGGAACTCAATGCCTTTGAACCCACTGAGACAAATACTGGAAGTTTCTTTTCGAGAAATTTCTGGGACAGGGCTGCTCCACGAGTCGTCTATAAATCTTCCGTAGTATATTGAGCGCTCAATAAGCCATTCTGTTCGAAGTTTAGATCTGGTTTTCGGATCAGGAATACACTGACCAAATGGAATGAGTGTGTAGGCTGGACTCGCATCTACTAGCTTACCACCATTTTGGACAATGATTCTAGATAGAATATTCGTCTGTGTTCGAGTAAAATTCTTGACGTGGAATGAAATACCAGCAAATATCGATGATTCAGTCTCATTCAATGGAATCTTGTTGGCAGGATGAAAATCGAGAGACGAGCTTGAATGATTACCTGGGTGGTCGTCTGTGTTATTATCCAAGCCCCTTTTATGCATGATCAGGTTCCACACCTGTAGGTTTTTCTTCACCCGTGGCTGTCGTACTTCGTCTTTTTTCAGGGTGGCTATATGACTACGGGGAGACGGGGGAGACGGGGGAAACGGTGGTAAATTTTGAAGGAGGTAATCATTAAAGTCTACTTGCGCCCCACGACGCATGCTATGGAGAACGAAGAGTGGGTGTACTATAGGAATTTTCCATTCCAATGCTTTATCGTATCTTCTGCCTGAAGTAACATTCGTAAGGAGGAGGTTATGGCTGGCTGTGAGCGATGATGTGGGAGTAGCTCCATTATCAATAAGGTATCTTTGTATTTCCAGGGACGGGGTAGCCTCATAATCGAAAGACTCGTCTGATTTCAAGTGAGACATACAGACGGATAGCTTGAAAAACACTGGAAGCTGATAATCGTTAACGGAAATGCAGTCCTCCGGCAAAGGGCCCCCAGATTCAATCTGAGATTTGTCCGACCGGGTTCGTGCTTTGTATTCATCATAGAATAGATCGATAGCTGACGGTTTGAGAAATACCATGTCAGGACGGTTTTTTATACAGTAGGTATATTTTGTCGTTTTAGTATCACCAACCAAGAGATAATTTGTATGAGACATCAAGTCTAAACAATAAGATCCCCCTAGTTCTGTGACCTTACGTTCAACCTCTGCTCTGCTTTCAGACGACATAGACGTACAGCAAAACGTCTTGCCGGCTAAAGGTAGCATGGTACGCGTGAAATATGGGGAAGTAAAAAATAGTGCGAGGAATTCGAAGAGCACAAGATCATCAAGCACCAGAGCGAAGGCTTAAAGTGAGCTGATTCGTTTCAGAAACTAATCAGGTATTAGTGGAGAACGGCACCGAGAAGACCAAATGAACAAGAATGCAATATATAATGGTCATAGAAATCCAATTCCGCTGATACATGATGCTCGATCTTGCATAATTTCTTTCGTAGTCAGAGAGCCTTAAACATTGACATTTAGCCGGCTATGGCTAATTGAGTCGTAGACAAATGAGTGTGGACTCTGAGCACTATTCTCTTTTGCTCCTAAAAAAAAAAGAGTTTTTGTAGACCTTCTCGCCATACTCAGTTGTTAAAACACTGTGCTTACTGAGTTTTCTGAACCTCCAGCAAGATTTATGCCTTAAGAAGTCACTATGAAAGTGGGCCACATCACTTTATGTCGGTAACTCTGTTGTCAAGCTTTGGGCCAAATTCCATCGAGAGGAAGCTTTGATTCTGTCTCATGAGTTAACTACGTTTCACTGTGTGATGTGCAAGCTAAAAAAAAGAAGTGAATTTTCTATTAACTGGGTTTGTTTCCTCTTGTTCATATCCCTTCTTTCGGAGGTCTTGGAATTCTCTTGCCAATAACTTAATATTGTTAATTCTTGCTTCAATTTCCCAATGGAGACTCGGATTAATCCAAGTGATGAAAGAGGAACAGTGCGATAAAACCGCTGTATAAGAAAAAGAAACTCTGAAGTTGGCAGCTAGAGGGGTGGGTTGCAAAATGAAGATACAATAGAAGCTGGCACTCTCACTAGTAGCCCGGAGTTTACGATTAACGGGGCTTGTGTCTTTAGAGACGGGGAGACATCTTTAGCAAGTACATCAGTTTAGTGCTGATATCGACTCTCTGATGTGAGACTTTGAACGCCGACCCCGAATACAAATGCGATGGCCACTATTCGCCGTAGCATCGTCGGAAATCTGGTACGATATACCACCATAAACTTCACAAGACATGTGGTTTTTTTTTAGAAAAGGGTGATGTTGTGATCAAGTATATGGGTTAAACATTCTTGGGAACTGTTATCGAAGGAAGTATTTCTCAGACGTTTATTGATCCATAAATTGTGCAAGTGACATGACAAGTTACCTAAAGAAGAATACTGAATGGAAATTTCTGAGCCACACACGAATAATATTTGTTACGTTGACCGCCAAAAACGAAGACAAATATGTTCACCTTTATAAACAGGATTAGGTAAATGCGGCATATTTTTTATGACTCTTGAATATTAAGGAAGAGGTTGCCCCTAAATTAGAACTTATCAGTATTAGCACCCACGGGAAGCGGCTCAAAGCCTGTCTGACCCCTGGAAACGAAACCACTTCTTTAATACGAAATTTTCTGAATGAAAAAAGGCCTTTCGGCCAGTCACAATTACTGGCTGGCAAGGTAGATTGAAAAATAATTCGATATACAGTTGGGTCAAGGCAAGATGTATATGGCTTTGTAGCGTCTCCAACACATAGGACTGGCTGATGAGAGTTTACTTTGTGGGAACGAAACTATTCAATTGTTTGAGGTCGATTCATATTTCGGAAAAAAAGGCGATAACTTGAATATTAGGGCATCGGTCGTAATTGTAAAGTTTAATGCTTCGTATCATGGGACAAATGAATAAAACGGGCTTTGAGAGATCATTTGCTAAGACTACTCTGTCAGACGGCTGAACTTTGGACACATTTATTATGTATAAGGCAATGTTGCAGGCATCGATGTCGAAGGAGAAATTCAATAGTGCGTTATGATCGAGAGTTTCGTATTTTGAATAATCCTGTAAAGGTATCTCCAGAGTGGAAGCTTTTGGGTAGCAAAGCAAGGCTCGTAATTTTGAAATTATCTCATCAGAAGCAACCTAGTTAGTCTGTATATAAAAGCACATTAAGAGACAAACGAATACGTCGACTTTAAGGGAATGGGTCGAAAATGGATGTAGGAAAAGCTACCATATACACTGGATAGGAGGCATTACTAAAGCGGCAGCGTCCCTATGCAAGAAAAAGGCTAGGAACTCTATGTATAATGCTAAACTCAATTCTTTACAATAAACATCTTTACAATGATTACTGCCTAGAACTATCTATAGTATATTACGATATTGCATACCATATACTCAGTGCAACCGAAGTGCAAAACTTCAGCAACAACAGTTTGTTCAGGTATCTTGATAAAAGGGGAATCTCTTTGTACCTTTATGCAGTACATTCCGAAAATGGTAAATTGACTACCTCTGTAGGCTTTTTCATGCGCGATATACCTCAGCTAAAACAGGCAAATTTGCCCATCCGTAAGCGTTTGGGTTATGATATAAGCGGAGTACGAAATGCTGAAAGTTTTTAACCAATAGGGCAGAGCTCAAACCATCATATTGTAAGAGTTGGGTTATCTTTTACAGATTTTATAAATTGCCTTGATAAAGATCTTCACTTTCTAATCAAAACACACAAAACTATAATGGTACCATGGGCTGAACATGAAAAAAGCATGATCAGATCCATATGTTTTGATCGAACGATATTGCCTATTTACTGATGGCCATCCATTTTTTCTTTTTAGATTGTCGCCTCATCTGCTGCTCGGAAAACGCTTCTATAAATAAAAGACTTACGCATTTGTTCAAAACTTAAACAGAAAAAGCAAAATATTACCAGAAGAAAAAACTTCGCTCCATGGAGTCCTCAGGAAAAACTCGTAGATTATGATCGCGGAAAACTATAAAAAGGGCTTATCCCCCCTAAGGCAAAATTTTTTTATTATCGACAAATTAATTCATTCGCTATGTTCAAACAAGTTGTTGCTGCTTCCGCCGTCTCCGCCGTCGCTTTAGGTGCTTACTCTAACGGTACCGTTGTCACCACTGACATCACCGTCACTGACTACACTACTTACTGCCCATACTCCACCGTCGTCACTGTCACCAAGTGTTCCGATGTCTGTAAGCCAGAAGCTATCACCGTCACCGAAGCTACCACTTTGACCGTCACCGGTGAATGTGTTGTCCCAACTACCTACACCTCCGGAGCTCCAGCCACCAAGTCCACTGTTGCTCCAGCCACCCACTCCACCGAAGCTCCAGCCACCAAGTCCACTGTTGCTCCAGCCACCCAATCCACTGTTGCTCCAGCCACCCAATCCACTGTTGCTCCAGCTACCCAATCCACTGTTGCTCCAGCTTCCCAGTCTACTGTTGCTCCAGCCTCTACTTCTGCTGCTCCACAAATTTCTTCCTTCGAAGCTGGTGCTAACAAGGCTGTTGTCGGTGCTTTCGCTGGTGTCGCTGCCGTCGCTGCTGCTTTAATCTAAGTTGTTTAATTTTCTTTTATTGAATTTCTTTTGTACTCTTGTAATATGGAGAATATGATGTTTCTTGAATAATATTAATTTAGTGATTGGTATATATAATTTGTAATTTACGATTTCTTGATGAATTACTGCATATCTCTTATTTTTGTTGCCAGTTAAAATTGGCTCTTGAGCTTCCTTATTCTGCAATGTTTATTTGAGCGTTTCCGGGATCTGACAAAATTTTCATTTTGGGTTTCTCAATTTTGAGCGCCTCAGACCGAAAACGAGCGAAGCTGATTGTTCTGCTTCGCATGTTATGGACTTTGTAGTTGGGCCACGAGTTATGAGCCCAGCGGAATGAGTCAATGATTCGATACCCACTAGTTTGCCCGTTGTGCGTGGGGGGAACGCTTATGCGTAGGAAGATGAGCCGTGCAAAACGAGAATATGCCGAATGTATTACGCATCACGGCTAATTAATGAAGCGGTGAAGTAGCCTGGAACGAGCATCGGCTGAAAGCTCATAGCACTGTAGCATCTTGCTTTTACAACAGAATTCATTTTTTTGCAGTTTGAGTAATTTATTTTTGCACTACCCTCGGAAATAAATTGATTCACCGGTTGTGGTAAAATTGATTCATTCTTCAGCTTAATTTGCGTCATGGCCCTCAGATTTGCACCACTTCCAGCGCGATA
>PPMV03000041.1:0-59227 GCA_003706995.3 Yamadazyma philogaea
CAGTAAGACCACACCACCCAGTAAGACCACACCACCCAGTAAGACCACACCACCCAGTAAGACCACACCACCCAGTAAGACCACACCACCCAGTAAGACCACACCACCCAGTAAGACCACACCACCCAGTAAGACCACATTAACCCCAATTCTCAAATACTATCGTGCATTTACCATCTTCACTTCGTCTCCATTACTCTCATTTATTTGAACAATACACTACCTAGTAGTGCACTACCTAATTCACCGGTTCGAGTCTCATCTCGTCATCCCTTGAAAATGTGCGCCCAATTCTTGAGTCGGTACACGCCCCATCGCACAATGCGTCTTCCATCCCAATTCTTGAGTCCTGTATAAGAGAATTGTTCCTGTACTCGGGAACAAGTTGGAACCTCAATGGCGTTTGGGAGGCCCTCTCTTTTGCAAGGGTCTCTGTCTCCACGTACACCGACTCCGACTATCTTCTCGAAATCAAGGTTCTGGGTGCCATTCCAAGGCACTCCGTCCAGCTGGCCTTTGATGATCGCTTTGCTACGCCCCTCTCAACTCCCCTCGGCTCCTTCAAAATCACCTCCACCAATACCGCAATTGTCCAAGCTGAGAACTTTATCCTCGACTTACCCTCCGAAGAGGACTACAAGGCAAACGACTACATCCACGCCTATATTTCCCAGCTCCAGTCCAAGGTTACTTTTTTGTGCCATCCTGTGAAATACACACTTCCTCGAAAACCAAACAGAACCTTTGTCTCATTTAGTGTCACCTACTCCAGTGAATTCTTGCCCCCAAAGTCTCTTTCAAATATTCCCCCAAAATTCCCGCTTGCTCCTGTTATTGCCCAGCATGCAAGCCAGGTTTTTCTTTATCCCATAAGAGCTCCAGGCTCCTACTGTAATTACTGTCGTTCGGTAAATCATCTCAGACGTCAATGTCCCAGAGCCCCTATGTGCAGGAACTGCCTCAATACCAACCACTTGTGGAAGAACTGTAAATTTCCCAAGCGTGTGGTCAGGGAAGGCTTTTTGGGAAGCGTATAACAAACACTCGGCATTGACAATATCAAGCTATTCAACAAGGGTAGACTCAACACCAGGAAACTGGGCTCTCCCCAATGGTAGCACCCATCTCCGGAACACAAAATCCCCGTGCTACTTCTACTGCAACCAGAATAACTTCTCCACGCACACCTACTTTGGGTGCACTTGTGTAGCTGCTAGTTCGATAATTTCGCACCCAATTCCTTGAGATGCCTGTTTTTGCAGCCATTGTCATATGTCTTGGCTATTGAATAGTTGATGTATTGTTTTAAAAAAAATAATAACAACTCTTTTATATGCCACAATATGATGGAGTTGAATTTCGGTTCATACTTTCCTTCTAGTTTTACTCATAGCTTCTCGCCTTTCTCGTATCTTACTTTTTCCAATTTTTTTTTGCATTGTCAGATCCAGTGTTGAGGATGTGACGACTCAAATTCGAAATATGAATGTCAAAAAAACGTACGTCATGAAGCCTGTGATAGAAACTTGCATCAAAAGTTGAGATTTTGAGTTTCTTCCATATTGCTCGAATTTATTTTCGCACCTAATTCCGCGCGGGGTCTATTTTCTTAGCCATTAACGGTTAGCATTAGCTATTGAACAGTTTATGTATTTTTCAGACCAATGACAGAACTTATAGCTTTGTGAGGTTGATGAATCATTCCTTAAAGGGTGTCCTGCTTCCCTATTTCCCTCTCTCTTGTTTTCATAAATATATATTCCATACAACATAATATATATGATTTTTTGTTTTTTTTATTTTCTTTATTTTGCTTTTGTCCTTGTGCTTGTTACTGTTATTCGATAGCTCTGTCTTCTATCATCCTTCTAGTTTTTCTTTTCCGTTCTCTTTTATTTTTGTTTTCTTCTTCCTCCCCCGTCTTTTACTTCCCTTTATTCGAAGTCCTAACTAAAAACTACTCCAAACATCTCCCCAGTCCCTCCAGCTGTCATGCGTCTCGGTATGCGCATAAATTTTAGATGCACATTTCAACCGTTGGTTACTATCAACGAATCCGTGATAAGCTACCATTCTCCAGTGCAAAGAGCGACCTTCGCCCTTGCTTTCTAAATCTTGACCGTATTTGTCAGCAAAGAGTTCACCATCAGAGTTCGGTAATCCAGCCGTATACTGGCATTCTAGTACCATAGAACCACCGGTTGTATAATATCCGTTGGGGTTTAAATCCCTTCTGTTGAGGGTGCCATTACTGTTATCAGCAACTCTTAACAAGTCCATCCTTATCCCCTTTCCGGTTGAGTACCTTACGACGTGCGCTGGTGTAGACTTGCCCGTAACGTTGTTGCTCCCACCGAACGTGATCAGCGCCCACTGGTCATCATAGTCGTTACTATTGGCATATGGTATTTCTATGGCGTGCCCGTCAATGTTCACTACGGTAGCATTTGTCTCACTGTCAAAATCACGTTTGGTATTCCCATGAGCTAAATTGACGTGGTAAAATGGTATACCGTCCAGGTTATGCTCGACCGTATAACCGTAATCACCAACATCACGCTTGTACCACCCAGTGGCCCATCCAAGACCATTCGCGGTAATCGCAACAAGTGTAACCGCTTTCCCTACAGCCACCGCACACTGCTCACCAAATATAAGGGAACGTTGGCCTGGCTGTAATCCATCTTGCCAACAGTTGTTGTATACTTGAAAGCCTATTTTTGGAGCGTACATTCCAACACCTGCTACTACAGCAAGAACACCTCGCGCTGTTGTAACACGCGTTGTTATCCACTCTTCCCAGTCTATAGCTCCGACAAATGCAGTGCAGGCCACTAACAAAACAAAGTACAATGAAGAAATCCTCATATCTGTTGATTTTTTTCTCTTCCCATGAGGTTCTTATCCTTTTTGCACACATGAGCTCGGTACTAGTTATCACTTGAGTACGGCCCTTCAAGAACCTACTGGCTTGATGTACGTCATCCGTGGTTCATACTTTATGTAGGATATTCCACAGTGCATCCTACATATGTATTTATTTACGACTGAGACGCATCTAAGTGCCGTTCCGATGAGACTACAAGATTTGATATGAAAGCGCAATTCAATGTGAGTGTAGTTTATGTATTGCCCGAAAACTTCGGTTAGAATAGCCTATATAAATTGCTTTTTTCGCTCGAAGACAACAGTGCCTCAAATCGTTCAAAAAAAAAAAGGAACACATTTTACTTTGACAGGTGAATTGAATTTCTTCTAAGAGCAGTGCAAAAAATGATATATTCTTACAGTTACTCAGGCATGGAACCTTAGTATCAGAAAAGTAAATTTACATGCATGGCATCAATTAGACTAGGAAGTTAGTATATTCTCTTGAAGTAAATTCGTTTCAGTCAAAGGCTCCTTTAATCTTTCATCAGATAATTAGCTATCTTATGTAAGCCGTAAATGCAATACAAGCCCCCTCTTGGGCCTGTAATAATTACAATATTAAAAATTTTACCGTGCCCTTCTCATTCAAGTTCGTCGGCGACTTTTTTTTTGGCGAACTTTCTAAACATTTCGAAACTTGTTATTAGCCGTAAAAACTTGAGCGTACAATACTATTATGGACGCACATTCAAGTCGGTAACCTTGAGAGGAATACCAAGTTTCTGCGAGTATGAAGAAGGAGTTTCCGTATCTGGAAGTCAAATTAACCGACTAACAAGCAGCATATCTGTGCCCTGTCCAATATTGCCATCTAACTTTAGGCAGCTGTATTTTACTTTCAACCTAGATATGCATTAAGCCTTTTATCTGTGTGTACCGAGGAAACGTCTAAAATACGTAGTGTCAGAATGAACCAAGCTCGCGCTAAACATGGTGCAAATTACTTCCGAGACTGGTGCATTGTCGCGCTGGAAGTGGTGCAAATCTGAGGGCCATGACGCAAATTAAGCTGAAGAATGAATCAATTTTACCACAACCGGTGAATCAATTTATTTCCGAGGGTAGTGCAAAAATAAATTACTTAAACTGCAAAAAAATGAATTCTGTTGTACAAGAGCCCCCAATTTCTAGAATTCTAATTATCATGATAATCAATAAAACAATGGCTACCAAAATTAAAGTTCTCAAAAAGTTTAGTAATTAAGCATTAAATTATTCAATATATCATATACAGCATAAAAAATATGTGACGTTCTTGTCGGAATTATTTTACTTTCTTAAGAAATCTTCTTCAGCGATTTTTGATTTTTGGCACATTTGGTGGAAGATTCCATCAGGTTTGTTAAACAAGTTCCATGGTGTATCGAATTCTTTGACTTCACCTTTGTCTAATACTAGGATCTTATCATAATTGACTATAGTTCGCAATCTATGAGCGATACACAAAATGTTACAAGAGCTAAACTCCTTAACAATTGTTTCTTGAATCTTAGCATCGGTTTCGTAATCAACGGAGGATGTTGCCTCATCTAAAATCAAGATTTTGGAATCCCTAACGAGAGCTCTAGCTAAAGCGATTAATTGTCTTTCGCCCAACGAAAAGTTGGCTCCATCATCCTCAACTGTTTGCTCAAGGTGAAACTTGAAAAGGTTATCCTTCCCTTTCTGTTGATTTTTGATTGAGAGTAATTTGTCATCATCGATCAATCCTGCTCTTCTTAATGCATCCCATAACTTGTCATCTGAGCTTTGGTCGAATGGATCTAAATTTTTTTTGATAGAACCTTTGAATAACACAGGGTCTTGGGGAATGATTGAAAGCTTGGTTCTCAAATCTTTCAATCCCATTTTGGAGATATCAACACCATCAATTTCAATGCTTCCTGCTTGTAGCTCCGAAAGCCTGTACAAAGAAGTCATGATAGAAGACTTGCCTGCACCAGTTCTACCACAAATACCGACCTTTTCTCCTGGTTGAATCTTGAAGTTCAAATCCTTCAAGACCAAAGGCAAACCTGGTCTATAGGCCATACTTGCGTTTTTAAACTCGATGTGCCCAGATTGTGGCCAATCGTGGGGAGGAGAGTTTTCTGGGATGTGGTAGGGAGCTTCTTGTTTCAAGCCATAAGCGAATTCGCACAATCTTTCAGTTGAGTTCATACCATTTTCCACTTGGGTGTATGACCTAACCAAGAACGCAACTTGACCCGCAATACCAATTGCGTACGACACAACCAAACCGACAGAGGCAGGACTGATATTGAAAACTCTGAACACGGATAACAAAGTAAGCAATAAAGGTAGGATACAAGCAATGACTTCTAAGAAAATACCAACCCAACGTTGACTAGCAATAACAAGATAATAAGCTTCATTCATCCGATCTGTATACAAATCATTTTTAGCCATGAATCTTGCCTCCTCACCATATGATTTAATTGTATCCATGCCTGCCAAAATTTCATTGAAGTTATTATAGACAAACGATCTTTGAATAGCTTCAAGTCTCTTGATTTCTCTGGCGGAAGCCTGGTAATATTCACCGATCAAAAAAATACCAAAAAAGAATGGTGGTACCGCTATAGCAAACCACGGCAAATAGATGATTGAAAGAATAAGAGTACCAACGATCGAGGCTATCGAGAACACAGTGAATCTCATTTGATCTGTGATTTCATTATCCAAAACATCCGTATCTTTGGTGAATCGATTAATGATTCTACCCATTGGAGTTGTATCCAAGAATGACATTGGCGAGTACAAAACCTTCTCAACGGCCATTATGTTCAACTGCCTGGATGCGTGGTTCGTCATGTAACCTAGAAAGGTGAAGCTAGTTAACATGGTGAAGAACGTAAGAACTGCAAACATCACATAAATTCCGATGTAGAAGCCATTTGATCTTCCAGAAAATTTCAACTCTGTCCAAAATGATAACCAAGTGTTAGTAAAAAGATTGCAATAAATAGCTATTGCCAAACTGAAGATTATGAGGAAAACAATCAGGTAATGCTTGAAGATGCCTTCTCCTAACTTTGCGTACTTCAAATAGATGTCAAGCCCGATACTATTAACAGCTCTATTCTCATCTTCCGTTAGCCTACCATCAGCATTCAAATTCTGATTATAATCTTTATGGAGAGCTTCTTCATCAATAATCTCAACATCTGCAACCGTGGATGCTCTTGTCAATTGTTTCTTGATGGTTTCCTTGGTTTCTTCTTGATCATCGTATTCATCTGGCTCTTCTTCCTTTTCTTGTTTTTCAGACTGAACATTAAAGTGCATCAAATTTCTGAAACCAGTATTGGACTCTTCTAGTTCGTCTGGAGTTCCAATTGATATTGACCCGTCACCGTTTAGAAAAATGATACGATCAGCAGAACCAATGAGCGACAATTGGTGGGTGGCTAAAATCCTTGTTTTATCTTTCAAAATTCCCATCATACAGTTTTCCATTATGTGCTTACCCACTCGAGCATCAACGGCCGATAAGACATCATCCATTAGAAAAATATCACGGTCACTGTAAACAGATCTGGCCAAATTAATACGTGCTTTTTGACCACCAGAAAGCGTGATGCCCCTTTCACCTATTTCTGTTCTATCACCAGCAGGTAAAATCTCTAAATCGCTTTCTAAAGAACAGCAATAGATTATATTCTTGTATTTCTCTTCATCAAATTCCGACCCAAAGGTAATGTTATCCTTAACGGTAGCATTTTGAATCCATGGTTGACCACAAAGCACCATTGAACCGTTGATATCTACAGAACCATCGTACCTCTTCATTGAACCTGCCAAGGCACTGAGTAAAGAAGATTTACCAGAACCAATAAGACCGGTGATAACAACGAATTCACCTTTACGAACAGAAAAGGTGAGGCCGTTAAGGCCATTAAAATCCTCGGTATCAAGAGTAGATGAGTCAGAATTATTGGTCTCATTTTTTCCAATTTTCAATTCATCCTTTGGCGAGGCTTCATTGAGCTTGCTTGAATTATCCTCTCCTTCCTTAATACCGCTTTCCGTTTCATCGTCATCATCATCATCAAACGATTCCCACTTGAAGGTCGCATTATTAACTCTGATTGAAAGATTTTGATTCTCCATTTCTTCGATGATCTCTTTTGGTGCTTCCACTTTTCCTTCATTTTCTGAAACTTCGCCAGCTGCCAAATAATTTCCAATTCTCCCCAAACCAATCATTGCATCGGAAAGCGAACTCATCGCTAATGGAACCATGAAAACTAATGACGTAAAACTGTTAAATAAAGAAATGGATGAGAAAATATTGGCGGGGGTTCTTTTACCAGAACCTATAGCATACAAGACCAAGAACGAAACACAAGAGGCAAATATAGTCAAACTCAATGCAATAGAAGTAATCAAATTTCTGGACATCTGAATTCTGTAAATTGTTTGCATTTCTTTTGTCCTTGTGTCTGAGATGTTTTTGAAATAGGCCTCCTCCCACGAATAAAATTTTATTATTTTCAAGTTGTTCAAAACTTCTTTGATATAGTTAACTCTTGCATCCGTAAATTTTGTGGCTATCATTCTTATGGCAAACAACCTCTTTGAAATCACACCGATTATGCCAATAAAGATAAACAAGAGAGCTATACCAACTAAAGCAGAGACACCAATATTAATGATCAATATAACAATAATCACAATCAAAGGTAGTATAAAAGTTAATAGAAATGATTGGAAACCAGCCGCAAAATCAATTCTTGATGCATCAGTACTCATCATAGAAGTTATTTTACTTGCAGGAAATTCATGTCTGGACTTGGAGTTCAATTTGAATGATTTTTGCAAAATAGCCTTCGTGATGACTGCTTTCATTTGAGCACCACTAGTCAATGACCTGTAAAATCCATGGTTGACACATATGGATGAAAACATAAGCATCAAAACAGTTCCGATGGCATAGCCCACACCTTTCCCAGAATTTGATTCCAAGCCCACTGTACGCAATTGAACGTATTTGATCAATTCTTTGGTGAGAAGTGGGGCGAGACATTGTGACAAAAAAGACAACGCCGTGAATAAACAAGCTAAGGAGTATTGCCACCTGAAGGTCATAAATAAACACAACAACATCATTTTCTTGGGCACTTTGAAATCTGCCATCAAATCCTCATCTTCTTGTTTATGTTCTGACGTCAGACTTTTATTTTTCAATTTTTCAGTTAGGTGGGCTGCTTTGTACTTTGCCAAATATTGATCATAGTAGAAGTTGAAACGGTTAGTCATATTCTCAACTTTTATAGAGTCCAGTAAGGCATATAAGTCATTAGGTTCAAGTGTTCTTTTATAACCTTTATTAAGTAATGGGAATAGCCAAAGAAAAAACGTCCTAGAGAAGATATTAGCAGTTGGTTCGGGATAAACCTGTCGATTACTTTCATCAGGAACTGGAGGGACCCGTTTGCCAAGAATAGGGGTGAGAGTTCTTCGCTGAAGGGTCATAGAACTTGACATCTTTGTTAATTCTTGCTATAAAAGTTGAATTATCTTATCATTTATGAAAAAAATTCACTCTTACATATATTGATGCGGCACGATCACTCACCGTTCAAGCAAGCGGAGTTAGGTGGCGTTAATGGGGCCGCGTGGAAGCGGAGCATTTTGAGGGAAATGTTGCAATCTACGGAAGCGGGCAGGGAAATAATTCGAGGATTATTCAGCATTACAATATTGAAATAAAGAATAAGTTTACGAGGCTAGTTAGAAAAGTAAAGCTGCAAAAATTGGACATAGAAAAACCTGGATTCTCAAAGAAGCAGGCATAAACAGGTACCATCATAGAGTCAGGTCTCCCAAGCCTTAAGCGGCTTTATAGATTGTTAGCGGTGCATGGCAGGTACTGTCTACATAGTTAACTGTAAGGAAAGTTCGACTGAGAATGAGGATGTGCGTGGAGTCGTCGCGGAGACGGAATGAAAAGATATAATTCCGAGAAAGTCATCGGTAACTTAGTAATAACTATTTCCCCCGCCTCCGATGTTTTTTCGGGTTATCGTTCTCTCAAGGGTTTTACAGATCGCCAATGAGTTTTCACAGAGTCAAGATGAATAGCATCCATCTTCATATCACAAAAGCTGATCTATATGAAGTGAATTCATGATGAATAGTTACTCGTTCAGTTTGCACAACACTCATCGAGAGAGGTTACAAGGATTCTGCACGACCGCGGTAGAAAAGAGGTTGAATACACTGGCAAGAACGCCTCGATTTTAGTTGTAACGTACTAAGCTACGCATACAACACCTTGAACTCCGAGAAGTACATCTGCATTCTGTGGTGGTATATGAAAAGATATCACATCCCGGATGCCTATCTGCAGTTTTCACTTAACTTCTATGCCTCATCATTGAGAAATGCTCATTGAAATCAAGAGTTATATTACAAATGTCAAATTCATCGCACATCATTGGCGGCCTTTGGCTCTTAACTCAGGGTCTGCCCGTAGCGACAAGCAGGTGCGAACATTAAACTCCGATTTGACTCATGAGGGATTCATAATATCATTAGCAGAAATTTTCAATTTGAGAAGAAGTGAACCGTATCGAGTGTTTATCTGTATGCTATTATTTTGACTAATTAACACCAAGTGTTATACGCACCTCTACTGTCTGGACGTCGCAAAGTCAGAACCTAGATTTCGCCTGAGTGTATGGTTCAAATCCGCTATGAGAAGAGAAAGGTTCTTTTGTAAATCTCAAAAATTGAAGGCAAAGTATATGGTGGTCATACTATTTTATTATTGATAAACTTCGAAGTCCCAAAGGCTCAGGGAAATTAATAAAATTCAATAACTAACATGAGTGACTTTGCTTACATGGTAGCAAAACTCATGAAGATAAATAAATAGGTGCATTAACTTACAGAAGCGAAATATTAGTGATAGATAATATGAATTAGAACCTTTGAGGTAGTGACTTTTTCTAAAAAATAGAAGACCAATTGTGTATATTGATTGCCCTCTTTCAGTAGCTAATTCTATGAAATTTGGGCAATATCAAGAGTAGGTTCTGCCATAACCCTGAAGGAGAGATCAAAATGTCGTCGTGACAATATTCTTGTTATAGTAGGGGTGCGAAATCTTTTTTGGGTTTGACAGTACCTTACTAAACATTTTTGATAAGGTGACAAGACCCGATAAGCAATTGAATGTTGGAATATTCTATTATATACACTCTGGAAAGTGTAAATAATTGGATCAATCTTATTGGAAACATTATATGGCACACCTTGTAATCGCTGAGGGTTTCTGTGATACTCAGAAGATGCAAAATAAATAGATACGAAGTTGAAAAGGAGAGGTGATCTCTGCAATATTGCATCTCAATTATGCAGTACCTAAAATTTAGACTTTGGAACTAATGAAAACACCCTCAGTGCTCGAAATCATGCTTCATCCTTTTTCATGTGTTTTCTTTTAATTTCTGTACGATGCCTCCTATCAATTTCCAGATACAACTACAGGCATATGCGATATGATACTGTGTTGTTGAGAAACTAGTAGGGGGATGAGATGTATAATCTGCTTTTTCAAGGCGCCAAAACTCGATTGAATCAAAAATATCCGACAGAGCAATTAATGTTTAAATTCCGACATGTCAATGCTATACAGTAGGCAGAGAGATTCAATCACAGATCTGTATAAATAGCAAACTCTGGAAATCATAAGCGCCTAAGTGAATAATCCCGTCGGGATGAAAAGATCCTTTTACCTGCGTCAAGGCGTTATTCTCCGGAAATCAGTACAATCACTGACAATAAGCGCATAATAAGCAAACAAAATAGTGGCGATTCAACTGAACAACGGCGTAAACTGACAATTTTGGAAGCGCAATTGTTTTCCAACCCACTTTTAAATTCGCAGTCCGATCCTCTGCAGAAGTTTAAATTATCTGAATTTCTCAACTAGTCCATCAGACATGTTCTGTATTTCTACCCAGACACTCCTTGTCTTAGGGGGCATTTGTATATTCTTTGTGGCTTGTAAAGCTTACAAAATAACCCTTGCTTCGTATTGGAAATGTGGTCCGATACCTAAGATAGACCAGGATTACTTCGGTGTAATACATGCTCGAGAGTTATTTAAAGATCGTGCTGAGGGGATTGACTTGCAAAATCAAAGAAGCTTATTTATGAAATACAAAGCTGATACCTTAGACAGAACAGTTTTGGGGAAAACATTGATTTTTACCCACAACTTGGAGAATATCAAAGCTATGGTAAATCATCAATTTAACGAATTTTCTATAGGGCATAGACATGCAGCTTTCAAACCTCTTTTAGGTGATGGCATATTTGCAACCGAGGGTCCAAAATGGAGAAAGGCCAAGGATGCTCTAAGGCCTCAATTCGTACGAGAACAAATTAAGGAGATGCATCACTTGGAAGTGCACATCAAGAAATTCGGAAATGCTATTAGGCATTATGAAGGTGGACCTTTTGATATTCAAGAATGGATTTTCAAACTCACTTTGGATGCAAGTACCGATTTCTTATTCGGAGAAGCATTAGGTGCATTGGATGAAATTGAAGATGCTGTTTATGGAAAGTACACGTTCGAAGGCGCCTTCAACAAGATACAGCACTACATTTTTGCCAGAAGTTTATTACAAGGTTTTTACTGGGCATATTTCCCAAGAGACTTTAGAGAAACACTCGACGTTATTCATAAGGTTACTGGAAAATTCGTTGACAAAGCTTTGAGTTTAACTCCAGTCGAGCTTGAAGATCGTTCGAAAAAAAACTATACTTTCATGTATGAACTCGTTAAAATCACCAGAAACAAGAAAGAGATTCACGATCACTTAACAAATATAATGTTGGCAGGGAGAGGAACAACTGCTGCCTTAATCTCATTTGTTGTTTTGGAACTAGCACGAAACCCAGAAGTATATGAGAAATTGAGGAAAGATGTAATTGAGCATTTTGGTGATGGTTCTGACTCCAAAGTTGAGGAGATTACTATCGAATCAATGAAAAAGTGCAACTATTTGAAATATGTCATAAATGAGGGGTTGAGAATGTACCCCTCGGTGCCACAGAACTTTCGTTGTGCAAAGAAGAACACCACACTCCCACGCGGTGGAGGTCCAAATGGTAAAGAAAAGATATTTATACCAAAAGGGCAAGCAGTGTTCATGTCTTTCTATGCTTTGCAGAGATCGGAAGAATACTACGGTAAAGATGCCAATGAGTTTCGTCCAGAAAGATGGGCCACTATCAAAAATCCAGGGGCATTCATGCCTTTCTTATCAGGCCCCCGAATTTGCCTTGGCCAACAGTTTGCAACTGCTGAAGCCAGTTACACGATTCTAAGAATTGCGCAGATGTTCCCAAACATTAAATCATTTGAGAAAGTGTATCCTCCTAGGATCCTGGCTAATGCCACCATGAAGGCACGGGATGGAGTCATTGTATCTTTGAGTTAAGGATGTTTTTACATAGAGTAGGATGAGATATGAGATCGTATTTATTATTATATATTAATTTTAACAAGTCAATACATGTAATCATGCAAATGCATTAGAAATAAGAGAGTGGTATGTCATATACCATCTCTGACTTCACAGTAGTTCAAGTACCACTTCGTGGTCTTGATCCTCAATATCTTGCCGTAGTATATCATCACTGCTGCAAACATGGACGCTACAAACTCAATTACTGCTAAAATGATGAAGGTCTTGGTAACTCCCATGGCTTCCAACCATGGGGAACATGCGAAAGTAAATGTCATGCCAATGTAATTATTGATTATGGAAACACCACACATCATTTCAATAACCATATCTGGGTAGGCGTCCATAAGATATCCCATAGAAACATCGCCAGCGGCACCGAAACCAAAGCCAATAAGAACTAGCCCAAAGTAAGTCGGAACCCAAAACCAATGCTGATCAGTTCCAACGGCAAATAGTATAAGGCCAATAGGGGATAAAATTCCAGGAACAAATAAGAAATACAATCGGGATTCAGCTTCTTGTATGCCGTTATTCCTTCTTGCCATCCAAAGGGAGAAGCTATCTGATATTGTACCAGCAAAGAAACATCCGATAATTGCTCCTATCAAGCAAGGAATATTCATCATCGCCACACCAGTGTTATCGTAGTTGTATGGAGGATCATAGTAATTCTCATCTTCCACTGTTAAATAGAATGTCAATAAAGCATCCTGCAATCCCCAGATCAAACCAGAGAAAATGACTCCTGGGAACAAAAAGACCCTAAACATCATGGAAAACAACCTCATATACTGCTTTATGCCGGTACCGGCAACATTAGGTGCTCTGCTGATCAATTTTTTATCTGTCCAAAAACGATTGGGACTCTCGTGACCACCTTTATCAGAGGCTACGCTGCCTTGTTCGTAGAAAGGATCTTGATATGTTATAGTAGTAACAACATTAGTGTCGGATTCATCGTCAGCCCCATTCTCTTTTTTGTCATCGTTATTTTCTTTTTTGTGGACAAGGTTTTTATTGTACTTTGTTCTTACAAAAACAGTGTTGTCCATCAAAAACACGATGGCCAACAACACTAACACGGAAATAATTGCAGCAATGTACCCAACCCATCTGAATCCAATATGTTGAGTAATGAGACCTGCGATTAGAGGGCCCAAATAAGTTCCAACAGAAGTAGCTAGTATGTAGACCGTTAACACCGAACCAAGCTGGTGCTGGAAGTACAAATCACTTAAGCTTTGTTGCACGTGGGCTTCTGCACAACTTTCACTGGCTCCTACGAACAACTGGTTCCAGATGGTGTCGTTTGTGTTGGTGGATCTCGACAACCAAATGGCCCCCGCCAAACCAAATAAAATGCACAAAAAGTAAGATATTTTCCTTCCATAAATAGAAGATGCTGGAGCCATCAACAAAGTGTTGGTGCCGATGGCGATGAATAACACTCCGGCGCCAGTGTTCATGGAATCATAGCTAATACCATAGAGCTTGTTCAAATCATCTTGAGTTGCCCCAGAATCGTTGGACGTAGCAGCGGTAAATCCAGTTATAAACGCCAAAATGGCGAAATTCAACAATTTTCTCGACCAAGAATAATTCAAGGGGTCGTTCGGTGAGTCTGATGGCTGCGGTACCAAGATAACATCACCATCCATCTTTAGCTTGTTGTCGGCCATTGCATGGTCGTCCGCTTCTTGCCCCAGGCAAGCTTTAGTATATATATTAAGTGTGCCGGGGATAAAGCTAACATTGTGTCTATCATTAATAGTCATAGCTTTAATTCAAACAAAAAAGGCAGATGTCAAAGTGTAAAGTAGATATATCCCATCGGTGTTACAAACTTTTCTTTTTTCAGATAAGAAGCCGCACCAAGGTTTGACATGCCCCGTTTAGGACAAATGGTCGAGTATTCCCTAAGGAGGTTCAAAGTACGAGAATTGCACTAGCAAAAGTTCAACCTTTGTCAAGAATATTTGAATGTGCATTATGGGTAGAAAGAACTATAAAATTTTGATACTTTGACCCATACGAGATTTTTGCAATACTCATACAATCACTATCACTGTGTTAGTGTGCAAGAATAGAATTTCGTGTAAAACTTCCCTTGTTAGTGCGATTAATCAAGGAGCTCTACCAAAATTGTGTTCTTCGTAGTAGTCTGTTCATAGATCAAGGTAAATATGACTAACCAGATACGAGTGCTATCTAAAAATTTACAGTGGCGTATATCATGAATGTACTATGGTGTGTTTTTCAAGCGTAGTTACAAACCTTTTGGGTGTACACACTTTAAGGAATTAAATCTTGTGACTGGGAATCACGATTTTCCATATTTCGTGAATCTCACAATTTGGATAAGAGTCTACAAAGCCTTTAAAAATGACGGTTGTCTACCCAAGGGATTCGTCTGTATATATGCATTTAAACAAAAGCACAAGAAATTCTTTCTATTGTTGTCATGAAGCGGCATATTTTGCAAAAAGAAATACTCGTTGAATATTCGCTAATAATCTGGTCCTAAGACTAATAATTTACCTTGCGATGTTTTATCCTGTGTACAATGGGAACTTTCGAGCAGCTTAAAGTAATTTTAGCGAATAACCATTTGCAGCCAAAATAAATGCGTTTCTAGCTTCATGAAAGCTAAAAATTGCCCGTATAAAGAGAGACAAGAATAAGTAAATATCCAAAAAGTTGGCCTGAAACTCTTTAAGCTGTCATCTCGAATGGTGCAACTCAATTCCTCAGACACGGCGATATCATTTTGAAGGATGTGCTGCACTAATGCCCCATTAAATGAATGGCTTTGAGAAGAATATTTCAAGAGGATTATTCTGGTATTATGTGAGAATGTGAACTCGGCCATAACTAGTGAACAATCCACCATTATAACTTTTTACCTTTAAGGGATAGCTGCCCACAGGTGTCAGCTAGTATGATCTGAAAGATGTTTTCTAAGGGTTCAGAGCAGAAAAATTCAAAAAGCATCGTATGTTTGAGAATGACTAGTACCTACGACCTGAATGCGCCTCACTTCGAGTAAAGTAGACAATCAGAGCTACTGCGTACAACAACGAAATTGAACATTTTAATTAATATATTAAAAAAGAAAATTAAGTAACTGAAAGAACAGTTAATTAAAATCCTCTGCCACAATAGAGGACTTTTGGCACATTTGTTGAAAGATACCATCTCTCTTGTTGAATAAATTCCATGGGGTATCGAACTCTTTGACTTGGCCACCATCAAGAACGAGAATTCTGTCATACTTCAAGATGGTCTTCAACCGATGAGCTATACACAAAATTGTGCAATTAGCAAACTCAGAGGAGATTGTCTTTTGAATCATTGCATCAGTCTCATAATCAACAGATGACGTGGCTTCATCCAAAATTAAGATTCTTGAATCCCTAACCAAAGCTCTTGCAAAAGCAATCAATTGTCTCTCACCCAAAGAAAAGTTTGTCCCTTCATCTTCAACAACCTGCTCCAAGTGGAACTTATGCAAGTGTTCATCATTCACCGACTGAGCTTTAACATCATTCAATTGTTCAATTCCAATCAAACCTGCTCTTCTCATCGCATTCCACAATGTTTCATCAGAGCTCTTTCCAAAAGGATCCAAGTTCCTTCGGATGTTTCCCTTGAACAACACTGGGTCTTGTGGAATGATGCTCAATCGGGATCTGAGATCTTCAAGACCAATGGTTGAAATGTCAATATCATCAATGGAAATTATACCACTTTGCAATTCAGACAATCTATAAATGGCTGTCATTATTGAAGACTTACCAGCCCCAGTTCTCCCACAAATACCTATTTTTTCTTGGGGTTGTATCTCGAAATCAAGATTTTTCAACACTAATGGTAGACCAGGTCTATAAGACATACTCACTTGTTCAAACTTTATTTTTCCCTGACGAGACCATTCAGGAGGAGGCGTCCGTTCTGTTATATTGTAAGGACCCTCAGATTTCAAGTCATGAGCAAAATCACATAATCTCTCCACTGAATTCAATCCATTTTGAACCTGAGTGTAATTTCTCATGAAAATACCCAACATGCTGTTTATCTGCAACGTGTATGAAAGTAACAATCCGGATGAAGACGGTCCAATATTAAATACTCTACAAACACACAATAGAGCAATAACCAAACCGAACCCACTAGCGACCATAGCTAGACTCAAGCTCATCCATCTTTGCGAAGCGATGGTGATCAAGTAAGATTCGTTAGTCTTATCAAGGTACTTGGAGTTATCTCTCAAGAAATTCTCTTGAACATGAAATGCCTTGATAGTGTCCATTCCACTAAGGGTTTCATTGAAGTTATTGTAGACAAAAGATCTTTGAACAGATTCCATTCTTTTGATCTCTCTGCAAGAAGCCAAGTAAATACTTCCCAAGATGAGTATAATAAGCATTAACGGAGGGATAGCTAAAGCAAACCAGGGCATAAATACAATACTCAAAATCCAAAATCCAAGAATAATACCAGACGTGAAAACGAGGAATCTTAACTGTTCGCCTATTTCATTATCCAAAACATCCGTATCCTTTGTGAATCTATTGAGAACTCTTCCCATTGGAGTAGTGTCTAAGAATGCCATTGGTGAGTGTAGCATTTTCCGAATTGCCTTAATATTCAAAACAGTAGACGCTTTGTTTGTTACACTAACAACCATAATGAACTCGAAAATAAACAAAATGAAGCCACAAAGAGTTAGGCAAACGTACACTCCGATATATTTGGCATCTGAGATATTGAACTTCTTTTCAGTCCAAAAGGATAACCAGGTGGTAGCAAAAATGTATGAAAAAGTTGCCAAAGCCATAGATATTATCAACAACACCAACGTGAAAATCGGATGAATAAAGCTGCCATCAACAAAGTACCGTTTAACGACATTGAAAGGAACTCCATTGACTTGCTTGTTTTCCAGAAGAATAAGTTTACCGTCTGCAGATTCGTCATTGTTGTACTCCTTATGCTCAGTCTCCTCATCGTTCTTACTACTTTCAGCATCGCTAACGGTAGAGTCTGATTGAGGGAAATCTTCTTCTTTTTCATCCAGCTTCTCTTTTAAATTAGTGACTTGATTGAAAGTCATCAAGTTCCTGAAGCCTTGGTTCGTTCTAACCAAATATTCAGAAGTGCCGACCGAAATGGATCCGTCACCGTTTAAAAAAATTATCCTGTCAGCAGCTTTTATAAGGGATAGCTGATGAGTAGCTAAAAGTCTAGTTTTATCCTTCAAAAGCCCCAATAAACAGTTCTCCATTATGTGCTTACCGACACGGGCGTCTACGGCAGATAAAACATCATCGAGGAAGATAACGTCCTTATGAGTGTAAACGGCTCTTGCCAAGTTAATACGGGCTTTTTGGCCACCAGATAAGGTAATCCCCCTCTCACCTATTTCAGTTCGGTCACCAGCAGGGAAAATAGCCAAATCACTTTCTAATGAACAACTGAAAACGACTTCGGCGTACTTTTTCTGATCGAAATCCGAACCGAAAACGATATTTTCCTTCACAGTAGCGTTTTGAATCCATGGTTGACCACACAAAATCATTGAACCATTAACACTAACAGTTCCTTTGGTTCTTTTCATGGAGCCTGCGAGGGCGTTTAGAAGGGATGTTTTTCCTGAACCAATCAAGCCGGTGATCACTACAAACTCGCCCTTTCTTACGTCGAGATTGATGTCATTGATACCAGGGAATTTGGTTGAATCTGTCTTCATTTCATTTTCCAATGTTTCTGTGCTATCCATTGTGGTCTTTGTAGTTTGTAAACCGGAAGAGTTCTCCTTGTCACTTTTTTTATCAACGATAGGGCTTCCATCTTCAGCAAAAGACTCCCACTCAAAAGAGGCGTTCAGGACATGAATCGAAAGGTTTTTGTTGTCCATGTATTGTTTGACCTCTGGCGAGGGAACAATTGAAATGTCTTTTGGGTTAATTTCGGAGCATGTCAAAAATTCACCTACTCTATTTATGCCAACCATAGCATCCGAATTTGCACCTAAAGACATTGGTAACAAAAACAAGACCTGGGTTAAAACAGAGAATATTGTTAAAGATGAAAAAATGTCAGCAGGGTCATTGGAGCCTCCAACTGCATAAAGGACTAGGAATGTTACCATCGCACAAATAGGACTCAAGTTCATGGATAAGGCAGTGACCATGTTCTTTAACACCTGCATTCGGTAAATGATTTTCATCTCCTTGTTCCTGATCTTGGAGATGTTATCGAAATAAGGTTTCTCCCAAGAATAGTATTTGATTATCCGGAGATTATTCAAGCATTCTTTGATATAATTAACTCTGGAATCAGTGAAAGTTGTAGCTCTCTTTCTTCCTCTGAACATATACCTGGTAACGAAGGTCATCAAGACCATGAATATTAACATGAGACCAATACCAATCAAAGCAGTGGGGCCAATAATAACAATCAACACAACAATGGCAGTAATTATGGGGACAGGGAATACGATGATAAATGGCTGCAAACCGAAAGCGAAATCAATCCTTGATAAGTCGGTACCCATTATTGACGTGATCTTACCAGCAGGGTATTCATGCTTTGACTTGGCATCTAGACGGAATGATTTTTCAAGTAGGGCTTTTGTTAGAACCGCTTTCAGCAAAGCTCCAATAGACAAGGACTTCGAGAAATTATGATTCAACGCAAATCCATTTACGACGATCAATAACATGACACCAATGGCATAACCAATGCCCTTGCCAATACCAGTCTCGACCCCCTCAGCTTTCAAGGAAACGTAGCGAATCAAGTGTCTTATCAATAACGGATTCAAAACCTGAGCTAATTGAGCAACAGATAAAACCAAACATGCCATGATGTACGTCTTTTGGAAAGTATGAAAGAGTGCTTTAAAAGTTGTAAATCGTGGTAGTTTGAAATCTTCGAGCAACCTTGAGTCATTGATCGTATCATCACTTGCTGCTGCAAGTCTCAACTCCTTTCGCTTTTTGGTGATATGTTTCGTTTTGGTTTTCTCAACTTCATTCTCAAAATGCTGGTAGAATTTCTTAGCAAGGGTCTCCACTTTAAGCTCGTCTGTAAGAATAAACATGTCCTCTTCTACTAATGTCCGTTTATAACCAACTTTCAAGATCGGGGTAGTCCAATGATAAAACATTCTCGAGATGATGTTGGCAGTATTTCCAGGATAAAGCTTTCTTTCATCTTCTGTAGGAATAGGTGGTACTTTCTTTCCTATTAAAAACGTAAACAAACGTTTCTGTAATTTAATAGCATCGCCTGCTTCTTTATCGGTAGAATTTTCAAATCCAACCATTGCAGTGACTAATCTATAAGAATTTTTCTCCACCAAACTTATGAATCATTTTATAATTTTCATAATTCGGCGATAAATGGAATTAATGCTGATATGCGCGGAGCTGTCAAAGTTGCATTTTTTACTAGATGCTGATTAGTATTAGGTAGTGTATCAGCCGGTACAAAAAATAAACTATTTCTGCTATCTGGATGGGTCACGCATATAGATAACACCTAGCGAGGAGTCGCTATATTTCTCTAGAGACATTCTTTTATTGTTGGCTCCTACGTTTTCTTGAATTCCTCTCGCCGTAGATAGATTTGATTAGCCCTTTTCGTGCCTCTCACGAAGCCGCTAAGCATAACCAAAATTAAAAGCTTTTCGGAATGCGAACCGATCTAAGACGTATTTACGAGTCTGCATCTCATACCATATTTTTTTCTTGCTACGTAAGTTTCAACCAATGTATCATAACTAGATAGATTCGTTGACTTCAACGGAGGAATGTTCGTGTTGAAATCTTCTCTAAGTTTCTACGGAAGTTCTACAAATCAACTTTCCAAAACTTAATAACACCATCCAAACCTGTAGTTGCCACTTCGGCCTTATTTGCCGTCAGATCATAGCTCAACCATTCAACTCTCGTAATACCGGATTGGTGAGCCATTGGGAATTTGATAACCTTGCCAAGCCTTTTTATCGAATAAAGCAAGAGCGTACAGTCCAAGCCCCCACTCAACAAGTATTGCGAGTCAGGACTCCATTTGGCGTCTAAAATTTTTCCTGTGTGGAAAGACCACCTAGTGGTCTTCACACTAGCATCACTATTGTAGATTATATATTTGCCAGTTGAGTCACCGAAAGCAATAAACTCCCCGTTTGGTGATACTCGAATTAAAGCTGGCGATCCCCTTATAGATTCGAATTTCAAACAGGAAGAAGTTTCCTCAATCTTACTGTCATTCAAGTTTGTAATGAGTAGTTTATCTGATAAGGTATCCACATCGTTAGAATCATATTCAGTTTTCAAATCATCTTTCAATGTGAAAGATTCGTCAAAGCTTTGAAGACCGTTCTCGAATAAAATGTTCAATCTAGAGTCGGTCTTTATCAATTTCTTTGGCTGACTCGAAAGTTTGAGTTCACGAATCAATGTACCATCCAAGGACCTAACCTTCAATTTATCGTCCCAGTCGATAGAATACAAGTTATCACCATACGCCAAATCAGCCACGAAGCTTGTTCCTTCAGCAATGAGTGTGGGAATTGGAGCCAACCCATCTGCTTGTATGCGCCACCTGAAAATACGACCGTCAGAGCCACCGGTGATCAATGAATCACCTACAACAACAGTTGACGTGATAGAGCCTTGGTGCCCTTGGATAAGGGTCACGGAATCATTTTTAATATTGAAATAGTTGAGATCAGCATTTAAGGAGAGTGCAATAACATATTTTTCAGTAACAGCTAGGCCAACCAATTGGTTGGAAACCGTCTTAGTTTCATTTTGATCACCGGCCACCAATTTGTTTTCTTCCTTGAAGTCATCCGCAGACCAAATTTTTATGGAGTTGTCAGCACTAGCAGTAGCGAACTTGCTGCTATCGCCGAACCATGAGATTCCAAAAATACCACCATCATGAGCATTTTCAATCTTACTGAGCTTATCTCCGGTTTTCCCATCGTAAACCACGATTGACCTGTCAGAACCCACCGAAACAAGGAATTTACCATCCGGAGAGAACTTCACGTCTTTAACAACATTGGTATGATCTCTAGCACTTTTCTCAAATTTAAATGGGGGCCCCGTATAGAAAACTAAGGCCTTATCATTGCCTACAGTGGCAGCTCTATATGGTCTTTGAGGTTTAACGTCTACGGCATTTATTACATCGCTATGGCCCTGTATTTCACCCACAGAATTACCGGAATCCCACGTGAAACAATGGCCAAATTTATCTTTTCCTTCACCTACTGCGATGATTCTAGTACCATCGCCATCCCAAGAAATTGCCCTAATGGGACCAGCGATCACTTGGATTTCACTTTTTATCAATGGCTGTTCCAAAAGAGGATTCTTGTCACCGTAGGTTGAGGCATCCCAAACCTTGACGTTTCCACTCTCATCACCGGAAGCAATGAAGCAGCCATTCGGGGAAAATTCAGCGACCGTGGTAGCACAGGTATGTTTAGTGAATTGGAAGGAATTATTTGATTGAGGGTCGACTGGTTTAACAAAAACGGACCTCCCATTAGTGTAAGCGATACGGCCGTTAACTTTGTCGTAACTGATACTACTAGATTGGCCCCTGGATGTAGTGAATTGGGGAGGATAAATACTTGTGGGGTGAAAACTCATTGGTGCTACACTCGGGTGATGCCTCACAGTATTGGGACTTTGATTCTTTCAAAGCTTGGGTCGTTTTAGCACCAAAGTGAAAAACCGCACCGAAAATTGATTGGACCAAATATTTCAACACCAAGGCAATGTTTAGCAGAGGATTGACCAGACTGGTCACAAAGACTAGACTTACTCGGCAATTCAATTATTCTGCCAAAAGATGGAGCCAGGAAGTTCAAGTCAAAAAACCCGCACCTGTTGTTACCACACCACCACCTCCAAAAAAGAAGTTCTCTTTCACTGGATTCTTATTCAAAACCGCTTTTGCTGCTTCATTAGTTTATGGGGCAACTCTTTACATTGCCACCAAGAATGACCAGGTGATGGACTTTGTGATTGACCAACAGCCTCCTTATTATGAAGAAATCATTGAGTTAATAGAGAGGGGTTCTTTTGAAGATGTCAAGAATTCAGTCAATAATTTGATTAAACAGGTCTCTACTTCCTCCGAACAACTTTCAACAAAGGGAGAACAGATTTTTGAGGAAACAAAGAAACAGCTCAACCTCAGTAAAGATGACAATTCCAAAGAAGCAAACCGTGCAATCAAGGACTCTACTCCTGCACAGCAATTACAAAGACCAGTTGAGGCCGTTCAAAAAGCTGCTCACCATCTACCTTTCATTCAGTTGAATAGACCTATCGGAAGTAATGTAGATTCCTCGGTAAAGGAAACGGTTGACTCATTCAACGACTTGATCAGATCTATTGATATCGAAGGACAAAAAGTGCCTGGTAAAGAAACTCTCGTAAGAGCTATCAACGAAAGCATTTCCAAGTTGGCATCCAAATTGGACGCTCTTACCCAAAGTTTCGATAAAGAAGTTCAGAGTAAATTAAGGGACTCTCAAACGGACCTTTTATCTTCTTACACTAAAAAGGAACTTGAATTAACTGAAACTTTGTTAGATCAATTCAACAGAGAAAAATCTCAGTTGGAAGCAAAATTGAATTCCAGATTGAAAAACGAGATTGAAGCTGCTAAAGAAACGATCTCCCAAGCAGCTGTTAATGCAGTTTCAATGGTTAGAGTTGAACAGACCAGACAGTTTGAAAAATTGATCAAGGATAGTATTGACCAAGAAAGAAACAGTAGATTGGCAGGACTTGAACAATTGAACGAAAAATTAAAAGAATTGGAAGATTTCTCTGTTAACTTGGAAAGCCAGTTAGTCGCGAACCACAATAAAGCCCTTTTACTGAAGACGGTTTCCAATTTGAAACATGCTTTATCATCTTCTAAGGAAAGTGACACTTCGAAATTTTTGGCCCAATATTACGAACAAATCCACAAAGTTGCTTCCTCCATTAACAATGAACTTATTGACTTGACACTCAAAGAATTGAAATCTTTGGTGGTTAAGGAATCCAATCACTCCCTCTTGACCAATGCTCAATTGTTGACTAAATGGGAAGAAATATCCCCCGAGTTAAGAAGTGCTTCGTTATTACCACCAAACGCTGGTTTATTGGGCCATTTCGCGTCTGTTGTATTCTCTAAATTGTTATTACCCGTCAAAGGATCTAAACCAGACGGTAAAGATATTGAGTCTGTGATCGGAAGGATCAACAATGCTTTAACCAAGGGTGATTTGGACATCGCAGTCGAAGAAGCTGCTAATTTGAAGGGATGGCCCAGAAAACTTGCAGATGACTGGGTTAAAGAGGGTAGAAAGAGATTAGAGGTACAATTTTTAGTTAGCGTTATCGACTCAGAAGCTAGGATCGTATAAACAATAAATGAATAGAACAACACAATACATGCAACTCGCGCTTTAAAAAAACACCTCAACCATGGCCTCTGGAGCAGTTTATGGAGGTGACGAAATCAATGCCATTATACTTGACCCTGGATCATTCAGCACACGTATTGGATATGCAGGTGACGACTTCCCTAAAGTAATCTCTCCTTCGTATTACGCACAGTCCGGTGCTAAGCGTATTTTCGGAGATGCTATAAACGTTCCTCGAGAAAATTGTGAAATAAAGCCAATTTTACAAGACTCTGTGATCACCGATTGGGACGCAGCTATCGAGCAATACGATACCTTCTTCAACGATGAGTTGAAGGTTGATTATAAGCAACAACCAATTTTGGTCACTGAACCCGTTTGGTCTTCGTTCAAAGAGCGTCAAACGTTAGTTGAAAATTTCTATGAAAAGTTCGACTTTCCAGCGTTATACCTCGCTAGAGCTCCAACATGTATTTCATTTCAACAGGGAAGGCCTAATTGTTTAGTGGTGAATATGGGTCATGACACCGTTAGTGTTACCCCCGTTATCGACGGAATATCTTTATTGAGAAATTCCATGAGAACCCATTATTCAGGCAGATACTTGAGTGACCAATTCCAAGACTTGTTCACCAGCAAGTTCCCCAATGTGATCTTAGATCCAAAATACAAGATCAAGACCAAAGAGGCCACTCAATATCCAGAAGCCGCAAATTTTAGTCTTCGAGATTTACCTAAGAATATCACCCAATCTTATGATGATTATCAAAAAGAGTTGCTTTTCCACGAAATGAAGGAGACGCTTTTGGAGGCTCCAGATAAGCAGGTCACCGATGAAAATTCCGAGAGCTACTCGAATGACGATAACAAACGTTTATTCGAACTTCCAAATGGCCAGAACGTGGGCCTTGCTATAGAAAGATTCGAACTTGCAGACTCGTTGTTTGAGCCTAATAACTATAACTTCACTTCCGAGAAATTTACAGAGAAATATCCCGTGGAAACCGGTGTTCTTTCCATTGATTCTCATCAAGATGATTATAGACCATTGAAGAGAGCTAGAAAAAATGAGAGCAACCAATCGACACCTGCACCAGCTTCTCAAAACGAGGTTCCCGAAACCAGGGGCTTAACCCAGTTGATCAGTCATGTTTTGTCAACTATTGATATCGATTTGCGGGCTTCTGCGGCCCACAACATCATCGTCACCGGTGGAGTCTCTCTTATTCCACAAGTTACAGAGAGATTGTACAGCGAACTTTCAGCCTTGAACCCGGGCCTCAAGATAAGGCTTCATGCTGTAGGTAATTCCAGTGACAGGTTGAATCAAGCGTGGATTGGAGGTAGTGTTCTAGCATCGCTTGGTACTTTCCACCAAATGTGGGTGAGCAGGGAGGAATACGAAGAAGCAGGAGCTGAAAAGATATTAAGCCAGAGATTTAGGTAGTTTATGTCATGGGTACTTATCAGAATAGAATTGCAATCTTGAACAGTAGTGAAAAATCTAGATGTGTAATCCTGTATACAACTTTACAAGTTGCAACCTGCATAGATTATATGGGCATCCTAAGGACCAGGTATAGAACTCAAACACACGATTCTACAAGGAGGGTAGTACATAACTCAGGCTAAAGCTACCCGTAAAGAGGATGCGTGATCATGCCGATTACCGGTAGCAACACCCTTATATACAAATTGTTTTATAGTTCGGCATTTTTTAAGCAAGGGTTTACAAGGCGGGGCATTATCGCGATAACCCCGGATTTTCACCCAACAATTAATTAACACTTCGCCCTTGTTCATTATTTTTCACTCCATTTTAGTTGAGAAAAGGATCATCAGCACCTCCACAACTTGTCCAATTACATGTCTTTAGAAACTACCAGCCCTATTGCGGGTGCTCTCGAACTTGACCCTTGGCTTACACCATTTTCAGATGCTTTATTGAAAAGACAGACCCTTTTGCAAGAGTGGTTGAATAAATTAACCTCGAATGGCTCGTTATCGGATTTTGCTTCTTCATACAAAACATATGGTATCCATGCTGACTGGTCGACCAAATCAATCTTTGTCACTGAATATGTTCCTGATGTTAAGGGTGTTTCTCTCGTAGGTGATTTCAATGACTGGGACCCAAACTCTCACCAATTGAAAGCCCATGAATTTGGTCTTTGGTCATTAGAAATTAAGGCTGTCAATGACGAGTTTGCAGTTCCACATGACTCCAGGTATAAGCTTGCTATTCAATTGAATTCAAGTGAAGTCATCTACCGTCTTTCACCTTGGGCTCACCGTTGTACACCATCCTCCGAGAATTCGTTGTATGAAGCTAGGTTTTGGAACCCTCCAACCTCCGAGCATTATGACTTTAAGCACAAGAGACCAGACCTAACCAATGACGGGGGTATTAGAATTTACGAGGCGCACGTCGGTATCTCGTCCAAGAACCCAGAAATCGGAAGCTATAACAACTTCCGGGTAAATGTCCTCCCTATAATCCATAAACTTGGATACAACACCATCCAGCTTATGGCAATTATGGAGCATGCTTATTATGCTAGTTTCGGCTATCAAGTGACAAACTTTTTTGCTGCTTCTTCGAGATATGGTACCCCCAATGAATTGAAGCAATTGATTGACGAAGCTCATAGATTAGGCATAAGAGTATTACTCGATGTGGTTCACTCGCATAGTTCCAAAAATGTTGATGATGGTTTAAACATGTTCAATGGAACAGATCATTACTTGTTTCATGGAGGTCCAAAGGGAAACCATGACCAATGGGACAGTCGTCTTTTCAACTATCTGAACTATGAAACTTTGAGATTTTTATTGTCCAACTTGAAGTATTATTTAGACGTTTTCAATTTTGATGGTTTCAGGTTCGATGGTGTGACAAGTATGTTGTACAAGCACCATGGATTAGGATTCGGATTTAGTGGTGACTACAACGAGTACTTCAACCCAGAATGGGTTGAAAATGACGCTATCGTATACTTTATGTTGGCCCACTCTCTTCTCGATGAAATGGGGAAGAAACACAAGTTCAAGTTTGTTTCAATCGCTGAAGATGTCAGTGGAATGCCCACTCTTTGCGTTCCCATTAAAGCGGGAGGCATTGGTTTCGACTACAGACTTTCTATGGCAATTCCTGATATGTGGATCAAGATCTTAAAGCACCTCAAAGACGAAGAATGGGATATTGGTAACATTGTACACACATTGACTAATAGAAGACACGGTGAAAACTGTGTTGCTTACTGCGAGTCTCATGATCAGGCATTGGTGGGTGATAAATCGCTTGCATTTTGGTTAATGGATAAGGAGATGTACACCAACATGTCAGTGCTCACTGAGAATACGCCAATTATTGACAGAGGGATTGCCTTGCATAAACTTATTAGATTGATAACTTTTGGCTTGGGTGGTGAAGGATACCTCAATTTTGAAGGTAACGAATTCGGCCACCCTGAATGGTTAGATTTTCCAAGAGCTGGTAATAACGAATCTTATCACTATGCTCGAAGACAATTCAATTTGATTGAAGATGACCTTCTTCGTTACAAATATTTGTTCGCTTTTGATTGTGCTATGCAAAAATTGGATTCTCATTACAACGTATTGAATGCACCTCAAGCTTACGTCACTTTGAAGCATGAAGGCGATAAATTGGTTGTATTTGAAAGGAACGGCGTGTTGTTCATAATCAATTTCCACCCTACCCAATCTTACCCTGACTATAAGGTCGGCGTAGAGATTGCAGGAACCTATAGGATTGTATTAAATTCTGATGCTAAAGAGTTTGGAGGTCACGACAGAGTCAGTGACGTTGATGGAGAAGGGAAAAAGTTGAGATTCTTCACCAATAATGAGCCATGGAATAACAGATCTAATTCTTTATTGATTTATATTCCTTCACGTACTGCTCTCGTTCTTCAATTAGAGGACAAAATCAAAGAAAATTAACTAAATATATAACGCTGTACTTCAGTACATTTTTTTATCCTGCAATGTAGTTCAAAAATGGAATTTAGCTGAGTTTCATCCAAAAGTATCTTTCCACGCACCAAATACGTGAAAGATGAACAAACTTCATCATTGTTTTGAATTTGACTCTAACTCTTCAAACTTTCCCTCTTGTTGCCATTGTCGCACCGGATTCTGGAAGTTCTCAAATGTGCCCAATTTTTCCATCCGATCAAATAGAACAAACAATTTTTCTGCTTCTCTTTCCTTTTCTTCCTCTGTCATTGCAACAGAAGGTGGGTTAGTCTCATTCGAGCTGAAAACAGAAGGTCTTCTGCCATGCAACGAATCAGTATCGAAAAACTTTGATGTGGGGTATTTGAGCTGTTCCAAGTCGAGAGACTTGTCAAGTTCAATTTTATGTTTTTTTATGTAGCTTTGCAGATAAAGGTACCCAATCAACTCAAGAAAATCCAGTTGATGCTTGAACTTGTTTTTGTTGAAACTAAGATTATAGAATAAATCTATAATTAAGTCTTTTATATATCCAACCTGCTGGAGATCTTGAAAAGACTGGTCCAAAGTGTCGAAGATCAGCGACGACAAGAGATGTACCATTGTATTATAAATTTTTTTGGAATTATAAGTTGGGAGGATTTTAGATGAAAGTGCCGAGAACAACTCTTTGATCTTTTCTGAATTGTCTCTTTTCAGTTCCGTTGTACACAAGTCATGCTTCAACAGACGTGCCATGTGTGTGAGGGGTGATAATGCGTTCAAAAATGCAGTGAAATCTGTTCCTTCATTGCCCTCATTCAATGAGTCCAACTCTTTTTGTAGCACATTGGCAATATTCTCAAAAAACTCAAGATATAACCCTGTGTGTCCATTATAAAGTTCATCAGCTTTGGTTTCTTCCCGTTCACCGTGCAAGACAAATAAAAAGTTGAGGGTATTCTTGATTATTTGTTGGCTCAGCTTAGAGTAAACACGGGCGTAAAAATTGATAATTTTCAAACAGTCATCTGAGAACTTCTCATCCTGTACCAAATTACTTCCATAATGGAACTTGTGGTGTAAGGTATACAAACATTTTAAAATTTCAGTTAAAAGCATCTCAAAGAAATCATCATACCTTAAAGCTTCCACACATTTCCTGAATCCATCGAGCAAAATATCAAATACACCATTAATGATCTTCGTATCAATGCCTTCGAGACCACCATATAGCGTCAAAAAGATAAGCCGGTAAACGGGAACGTAATCTTTGCACTTGGCAGAAAAGAAATATGAATTTGCTTTTTCATGACGCTCAGTCGGAGACAGACCATTTGAAGCTGGCCCTGGAAGTAATAACTCCTTCATCAATTCGCTGCAATATCTAAACAGCCTTTCGGAATAATTGGGGATAAAGTATTTCAAGTGTAAGTCCCTGTTGACAAGAATAATGTTGGACAAAGTGGCTAATGTGTCAATTTTATTTTCCAAAGTTAAGGAATCGGCATGTTGAAACAACACTATGAAAATTATATCCAACTGGTCGGCTGAAACACAACTACAGAATCCTTGGTCCTTACCAAGTTTTCTGAGAGCTTTAATGTCAATTTCTTCAACTTTCCCGTTATCACCCAAAGTTAGCCAGCCTTCGAACGTCATGGTGAATAGTTTAGTATCGGCCAGCCGAAATTTGGGAAAAGCTTAATCTCTCACAGGTGTCAAAGGTTTTGAGTGCGACAAATGTGGAAGTTGCAGCAAATAGTGACTGAACCAGTTTTAGGCTGCAAAGCTCGGCAATCGCAGGACCCTGAAAGCTTACTAGGCATTTTACAAAGTCAGGATTTGTCAGATTTAATATCCCTTAGGAACTATCAATCGATGTACATCGATTGCTCTTGTATTTTTTACTGATGAGTCTATTTAATGTGTTGTTTCTCTAGATTCGATTCCTACCCAATAATTTTGTCACTTTGAAAAATGAAATGGCAGGATCTAATCACTCTTTCCATGAAGTACTCGAGTTCTTGATACTCTTTCTCATCTTCATGGAGGTATCCAGACACGTGTCGAATTGTATGAATATTGATGGACCATAAGTGGCTGTTTTTGTCATATGTTCTTAAGATCCCAATAGTCTCTTTGGCTAAAAGTTTCCCGTAATTCCTGGGTATCCTCTTCAAATAATCCTGAACTGCAGGAGATTGTAGATCGGTTTTGCTCAAGAGAGCTTGATAAAGTGAAAGCTCGGCTAGTTTAAGTTGTAGCGATACAAGTGCAGATAATTCGTTTCTGAAAAATATTGTAGGAAATAATGAGCCATTTTCACTACCACTAGAAGGTCTACTAATTAGCGGTCTCATCGATCCTGGCAAATTTCTCTTGAATGATTCGAGCCTCTCGTTCAATTGTAACCATTCAAAAAATACTGCATTGTTATTTGATTCTTCCTCACTAAGAACCCTGACTTCAGTGTTAAACTCGTTGATGATACTGAAATCAATTAGTATTCGATGAAGCCACCACACTTCTTGTTTCTTGCTAATATAAATCTCGTCTTCCCCTTTGAATTTTGATGGTCCTAAGGCCTCAGGACGAAGAAACTCTTCCAAAAAAATCGGGTCCACTTGGCTCCAGTAATGCTTCACTGAAAACATGTTTGGAGAGTTGAACTTCAAAGAAAGTATTAAGTCACACACGAACAGGGCCCAGAAACACATCTGCAAGAAATGTGATTCCTTCAAGGAGCTTGTTTCAGTATTTTTTGCTATTATTGATGTCATCAAAGTAACAGCACCTTTGACGTACGTATTGTCAGTGGCCAAAAAAAACATCTCGTAAACACAAAGAAGAGTTGTACTCAAAAGACATCTTGCAATAATGCCTTCGTCGGCTTCATCAGTTCCAGAAATACTCAAATAATGTCTGATTAATTTGATGGTTTGATGATAATAGTCAATAGGTACCGACATTTCTATGGAGTCAGGGTCCACACGCTGTAGCATCAACGCACTCAAGCTAAACATCGAGCTTTTAATCAAACTAGTTTCATCGAGTAAAGCCAATTCAGGCACAAGCTCAGAGAAAAAGTCACCGCTCAAGAACATGTTCATGCATCTCAGCATCTCATGAACAAATAAGTCAAATAATTTTCTCTCCAACTCATTTTGCAACTTATGCATTACCCGTACACCTTTTTGTGGTTCTAATCTCAATTCTTGTAAAAAGGAAGGAAAGAATTCATCGAAGGATTCTTCGACCTCAAATGGTTCCCGTTTATCTGCTCTAGACCCCCTCGTTAGCCCTTCTTTATCAAGTTTATGTATCTTAGGTTTGATGTTCCTTTTTGGAGCGATTGGTTTGTAATTCTCAGGGTGCTCAATCTGGGACTGGCGTATTTGTCGAGCGATTTTCACATCTGCTGTAGAAGGCTCTTGTAATTTATGCTGATTAAACTTAGTAGAGGCAGGTGGTACGAGGATGGATTGAGGGGGTGGTCTCAATTGAAAGTCTGTACCAAAATAACCACGAATGGGCGTAACACCAGAGCCCGTTATACCATGTGCCTGAGTAGCAGGCCCCCTGGGAACATAATGTGCACCTGATGTTCCTGGCATCCAAATACCTGGTAAAGCGTTCATCCCAGGGTTGTGATGAGGTTCGGGAACACCCACGTATTGAGGAACGGGTAATGGAAAAGATACTGGTGCCATGTAAACGTGATTGGATGGTGGCATTGGACCATGAATGGGAGGCATGTGTGCTGGGTGATTAGTCTCGCTGGTATTGCCTAATGCCGAGCCACTGGCACCTGTGCCAGAGTTTATAGTAAATGCATCAGTAAATTGGTGCTGGTAAGGCGGTATTGATTCCACTGGAACTCCTGACTGTATCGGCTGGCCTGAAGGGTGCGCTAATTTTTGCAGCATAGGAACCAATCGTACATTATCACTAGGTTTTTCAAATTGTCTCTCACGGTCCAAGGGTAGCGTTCCTATTTCCGGGTCAGTTTGTGGAGTATTATGGGAATTGTGCATCGATAGGAATGTTTTGTCCAGGTTCTGTGCATGCGCTTGTGCTTGCTCTTTTGTTGGGGTTTGAGTCTGGATGCCTTCTGATGGGGGGGTGCTCATTAGATTGTTCGGCGGTATCACCAGATTAAGCATGGAGGGGGTGGCATTAGGATGCCTAGAGACAGGCGGTCCTTGATGATATCCCCCGTAAGGGTTGAACGGTGTCATTTGCTGGTTTGCGACACTGAAAATTGACTAGTCAAATCAAACTATCTTGCAGGAAAAGTAGCTTATGCGCGATGTGAGTTTTAGTCAAATAAGCCATGCATAGAAAATCAAGAACACCAGTACGGCTTGCGCGAACAATGATAACTTTGCCTCAATGAGCAGTAAAGAATTGACGGCATTTGTAGTTGATTTGCATGCCTCCATGGCAAAGCATGTGCCTAAAATGTCCAGCACCCGAAGGCTAAATGGGAAAACAACTCTTGAATTGGGACTCGAATACTTTTATGATCGCATAATTTCAAAGATTGTTCGTGGAAGAGCAACAGATTATGTCTCAGTATTTGCGTGCCATGCACCACAGACCAGTCATGATATTGAAGATGACGATAGTGACGATAGATTGAATGGGATGAACATAATTTTACGCAAAAAGGCACCCACTTTTGAAGACTTAAAGCAACTACAACATGTTTTGGTACCTAATGAACTTTCCAACTCCCCACCATGTGATGCAATAGATGGACTTCTAGCTGCCATTGCGTTAATGGCCGAAGACGCAAAGGGTAAGTTTATCCAAAACGTGGTTGTGATAACTAATGGCGATGAAAATGTCGAGTCATTTGAATCTCCCTTGGTCGAGGCCTCTGTGAACGCTGTAAACAACTCCAACATCAACGTCACAGTGATTGGAATTGGATTCAACGAGTACAAGTTACCAGATGGCAAAAGAGAGATAGTGGATAAGTGGAGCAAATTGATATCAAGGTACAAGGACGGGAAGGTGTTAGACGCTCATGATGTTCACAACATTATCATTCATAATCCGCCATTGAAAAGAGTGGATCCAAGAAGTTCTTTCAAGGGGGCTTTGAGATTAGGCCATAACCCTAACGGACATAACGAAGGCAACTCACCCAGTTTGAGCTTGAACGTGGAGATTTTTCCGGCCAGTATTCCTGAAAAATTGCCTTCTTTTCACCATTACATTGTAGCTGAAGAGGGAAGTGAGATAAAAGAGTTAACTTCCAAGTACAGTTATTTTGTTGAATTGAAAGAGGAGGGAGAAGCAAAGCATATTGATGTACATAAGGGCGACTGGTTCGATGGTTATAAGTACACCAATAAAGACATCCAAATAGTCAATCCCAGTTATCTTGAGGCCACCAAACTCCCGTGTGAACCCGGGATTGATGTGCTCGGATTCATGGATTATGATACCTTACCGATAGCATATCTTACCAATGATTCGAAATATCTCTTACCAGCAAAACAACTGAGTAATGAAAATCTCTTGAGTTATAACAGTTTCTGTCAAGCATTAATACAATCAAAACAAGTGGTGATTGTGAGGTATGTCCAAAAGAAGAATGATGAAGTCGATCTTTGTGTTTTGATTCCTGCGAGAGTAAGGGTTAATACAAAGTATGTACATTCAATGCAGATTGTAAGACTTCCTTACAAGGAAGATGAGAAGATAGGTCATTTCCCAAGTCTCACAGACCCATCAAAAGATGAAGAAGCTTCAAGTCTAATGGAGCAATTCATTCTATCCAGAGATTTAGATGACAATGATGATGATATATTGTTAACCGGAGATAATAAGAGGAAGGATGATGAATTTTACATTGAAAACGAAAAAGTGTGCCTCCTCTCACATCAAACCCTAGGCCTGAAAGTCGACAAAAAGAGACGCCTTTCTACAACAGCGAAACTTCAGTCAAATAATCCTGCAATCCACAAGTTCCAGACAAACTTGAACAAAATGATTAAGAAGGCATCTGCCAATAACATTCATGTTTTACCTAAGGATCCAGAATTTCTTGAGAAATACGTGATTTCAGAGGGAGACACAAATCTTTTCAACTTGAAGAACATATTTTTGAATCAAAACAGTTTGGTTGACCCAGACTGGCTCAGTGATATCAATAAAAGCGACGCATTAGTCGAGAAGCTCTCCAAAAAGACTCCAGCATTCCGTCCCGCTACCAAAAAGCGGAAGCTTCGAGAGAAAGAAGGAGCTGGAACATACGGTGAACATGAAGGGGTGTTTGATGTCGTTGATATTGATGGGCTCTTTGCATAAGTGGTCTCATTTTAAAAGTTGCCTGTGTTTATGGTCTATATTTACTGTATTTACACTATGTACAATTACTTTACAATTTAAAGAGCCTATTTCTCAAATCGTATTCTCTGTCTTTTGCGGTTCTGTTCCTCCTTTTAGAAGTACCCGTACCGTCTTCCCCTAAACTATCCACTATTTTAGTACTGACCCCCATACCGGCAACTCTCTCGTGCTCTTGCTGGAAAATAGATCTTACATCATCTTTGCCAACTTCCAAGATTGTTTCCAACTCGAACAACCCTTTGTATCTATCATCCTTAGCTTGCCTCCACAAATTAAGCCAGTGATTAGCCATTCCCAACTCATCGTAGGTGCCATCTTTCTTGAGTTTGTTTCTTGTCCAAGCTATATTATACAACAATTCGTCTACCAGATTCGTGGGATGCTTCATGTATTCACTGTAGCGAGAACCAGGTGTATCTTGTAAATTCAATAAATAAAGGAGAAAGTCCGCTTGGATCACCGGGTCAATGAATGAGGGATTTATACACCCCACTAATGCAAGGGATAGCATGGTTTGTGTGTTTCTAACAGTTGGAAGGAAAACACCTGGAGTATCATGGACTGCTATTTCTGGCCACTCACAGACCTTGATAATTTCACTTGTAGCCCTCGTGACACCAGGTTGTCCCCCAGTACGTGCCACTTTTCTTCTCTTCGTACTTACACTGTCCGTGTTGTGAGCATTAATCCCCACCTCTCTCAAAGTGTTGACCAAAGTAGACTTTCCAACATTCGGCATCCCAACAATTAGTAATCTCATACCTAACGGAGGAGGTGGGTGCATTTTATTGTGTTCTTTTTTCATCTTATCGACTATTCTAAGGGCATCCTGTTTGCTTCTTGCATCAATGGTCATGAACAGTTCATTATGTTTGGTATGCCACTGCTTCAAGATACCAGTATTAAGAATGGAAAGATCTTTCTTACTATAGAGAACTAGCTTTGGCTTTCTTGCTAAAACTCTATCGATTAGCACGTTTGTGGTCGCGATGGGGGCTCTCGAATCTCGTACTTCAAGAATATAATCAATTTGGGGTGCAAGGTGACCAAACTTCGTAAGTGCCTTTTGGTGGTGACCCTTGAAATTTGCCAAGGGGATGTTATACTCAGGGAAGGTTCTCCTGGGTATGAATGCCATGGTTTGATTACGCAAATTACAATTGATTTGTGGAGTTGGAATGCGAAATTTTCATCTTAATGCCCTTGATAACATTTACAGGATTTCCCAGTTCCGGAAAGACCACTTGGGCCAAGAAGCTCATCGCTGCTTTAGAATCCAAAATAGAAGCAGCAAAGGTTAACCTGGAACCCGGTCACAATTACAATATCAAGTACCATACTGACGACAACCTTGGAATATCAAGAACTGAGTATAAAGAAAGTGTTTCTGAAAAACAGGGTAGAGGAAACCAAATCTCCGCAGTTAGAAGAGATATTTCCAGATCCACATTTGTTATCCTAGACTCTCTCGCATATATTAAGGGATTTAGATATCAACTCTTTTGTGAAGCAAAAGGAGTCTTAACTCCACATTGTGTGATTCATGTAGTAAATTCAAAAGAAGACCTGAAGAAATGGAATAAAACTAAGGATCATAGTGTTCAATGGAATGATGACCTCATTGATCAATTGTGCATGAGATATGAGGAACCAATTGATACCAACAGATGGGACAGTCCTTTATTTACTATTGTTTCTGCCGAGGAAAATGAAGAGCTACCAATAGATGAGATTTGGAACGCTCTTGTATTGAAGAGGCCACCACCACCAAACAATGCCACATTGATGAAAGCAACATCTGGTAACAACTTCATGCAAGAGCTCGAGAAGCAAACTCAAGAGGTTATATCCAAAATACTCCAACATCAGCAGTTGAATAGTGTTGGGGGAAAAGTTGTGGTGGACAAAGATGCCGGGCTTTTCATTACCATGCCTCCTTCCAATGTTAGTATTGCGCAGCTCCAGAGAATTAGAAGGACCTACATAGGGTTGAACCGTATGAGAAGTGTCGATACAGATAGAATTACCCCTATGTTCACAGATTACGTAAATAGGCACCTCAATAGTGATGATTAAATAAGAGGGGATATGGAGACCACATTTAGTCGAGATAAAAATACTGTAAGATTAAATTAGTTACAAATGCACATAGATCATAATAAAAAAGTTTTCAAGGTATTGGAGAACTTACCTCTTTCTATGAGTTTTCCATTTAAACAGGACATTGCCATTAGCATCCACGATCTTCTTCTTATTGCCTTTTTTCATCAATTCCTTTTGCTGATCCATTCTACTCTCCACACCAAGGAGCTGTTTCTCTCTTTCCATTCTATTTTTCAATGTTTTAAACTGTTTTACTTTTTTCTCGTTCAATCTTTCTCTTGTGACCTCATCAATTTCATTGACGATTCGCTTATCACTTTCAAGCTGATCAATAGTCAATCTATTCTCTCTTCTTTTCAACAAGTCTTTATCAGTATTGAAAAACTCTTCAGGTTTGAAATCACGTTGTTCCTCTTGTGAATCAACAAATACCGTATGCTTACCCTTACTTTTGAACAACAAATTTTGTTTCTGCTTTTCTATTTTTTGTAATTCATTCAATCTCATCGTACGAACATAATTAGAGTCTTGGGTTTTGAGGAGTTTGACTTGATCATTAGTCAACAGCTCATTTCCTCTATCTGCTATGATGATTCCGTTGTTATCGGTTTTCTTTTTGGCCATCGCATGATAGTATTCATCGGGGTTATACTGAGCAGCTTTGTTCTTCAAAGCTTTGAGAGCAGCCTGCTTTTTGTGATAGTCAGCTGCTCTTAATTTATAGTCTTTTTTCTTCTCCAAGAGCCCAAACCTGGCTCTGTCCAGCGTCTGGGACCTCTCCCTATGCTGTTTCTTTTGGATATTGTGCACTAGTTTGGCCATCTTAAATAAAAAGTTGTGCGATGATTTGATTTTCTTTCAATCTGACATTTTGACTACGTGCTGAGGTTCTCATCTATTTCTTTCTCTATCTCTACCATGATACTGAGACCCTTATTGGTAAGAGCACCATTAAGGCTACTCGCCACGGCAGCATACACCAACGGCTTTTACAAACAGCAAACTCGCGGAATCACACATGCCTTCTTTCATACATCTTCAGTTTCACGAATTGACACCGAAGATCTCCCATGGTATTTGAGGGAACAAGCTAATACATCGGAAAAGGCGCCAGTGATACTACCCGTACTCCCCAAAAATTCTCCAGAATCGGTAAAGCAGTTTACAGAGCTTCTCATTTCAGATTACGGACTCAAAGATGTTAGCGTCTTTGATCTCACAACTCTTCCACTAGATCATCCTCAAAGTGTGGAAAACCAGCCATTTGATTATATACTCATAGGGACAGGAAAATCTGAAAGGCATGTGTACAAAGCAGGACAAGAATTGAAATTCTTCATAAAACACATGTTCAACATTCAACCTAGAGTCAACGGATTAGTTTCTTCTGCACCTAATCCGGTTACCAGAAGAAGGATGCTCAAAAGAGCCAATAAGGCACCTTTGGCCACAGACAATGATTATGGTAAACCTGCGAACTCATGGATAGTGTGTGAAACTTTAGTGGACAACTTATGTATCCATGTTCTCACTGAGGAAAGAAGATCTGAGATGAATTTAGAATCCCTTTGGATCGAGGAACAAGATCCCAATCTAGTTGAAGAATCTGATAGACGTTTCAGGAAATCTACATCGAATATCCCTGATTTTTTTCTAGCTAGAAGACTGTTTCATTCCACTACAAGACGCGGGAATATTTTAAACTCTTCGAATGCCACTAGTATTCTTACAACTTTATTGAACACAGAATGTAATCTGTTGGACTCAAAGTTAATACAAGATTTCACACAAAACCTTGAATCGAAATTTGTTGGTGGTTTAAATCAACACAATTCACGCATCGAATTCTATAACACACTTCATCGCGTGAGTCCCCATCTAGTGACACTTGAGGCAGTTCATCGAAAGATAATTGACAAATACTCAGACTTGGAGTTGGCGGTATCAACGGACTTGAAGTCAGAAAGGACCAAGGACTTAGTTATTTACTTGAAACTTTTGATTGATTCCCCGGAACTAGAGTCGTTGTCCCCAAAGGAAAGAGCAGACAAGTCGCTTGCCCTTTTAGCCAAGATCGGCTTAGATATCTACAGATTCTCTGGTGAATCTATAGAGCTTGAAGCTTTTCCTGAGATGATACCTCTTTTGTGGAAATTGGCGTTTCCCAAACTAGAAGGCTCGATAGAGTTAGGACCTGCTATGGTCGACAAGGCTATTTACTCAAATGCCGATGTGTATGATGAAGAGTTTTCTACCACGGATTTTGCCAAGAATAGATCAAGAGACTTGTCAGATCTTATCAATGGCTACGTAGAGTCCAGAAACCTCTCACTAAGCAATTCGGTAAAAGAACTTATTCTTTTCTCGTATGGTAATTCAGGACAATGGGATGAATTTTGGCGTCATTGGGAGGTTTCTATGAATTTATTGAATGAAGAACGAAGCGTGATAAGATGGTTAAGACTTGTGGTGTACTTAGCTTTGAGGAAAGATCCAATTGCCAACGCTACGTTTTTAAAAAAATACTGGGAGAATACCGGAAATGTATGTCAAAGCTTTACTCACGAGCTTTGTCTTTTCAAAGAAAAATTGAACGATTCTGAAAGAAGCCATATAAAACGTTCAATTTACAAAATTGCCCTAAGTCAGGAAGGTGTCCTTGGCAAGCCGAAACTCCAATCCATTCATAAATTTATGGAAAGCATATGATCACTCAACGTGAATTAGTTACAAAAATGAATATGAGTTTTACGTTTGAATTACTTTACTGGAAAGGGACATACTATTGTCGGGTGAACTCCTTGCTTTTAGAAATAGTATATACGTGGTCTAACATTTTGTCTCATTGTAGAATAACTGGCAAAGTAGATTCTTTCGATTGTCTTCAGCACTGAAAAATTCCAACTATTCGGCGATCGTTTCAAGCAAAGTATCTATTAAAACGATACAGACTGTTTAGATTCTCGTGATTATTGCTGACCAGATAAACGAGCTCCATTCAATACCGTTCATTCTGGAAAGCTCAATGGGATATTTTGGATTCGTCGAATCAGAGATCTAGAAGGAGGGACTGTCAGCCACGACTTGAGTAATTACAATAGAATGTTCAACAACAACTCGGTAGGCGCTGTAGAAGTTTAATGTTGTCTACGACGAACTATACCAAAGAATTCAAGGGCTATCTCTGGGAAGTCGCTTGAACCATATACAGAATATGTAACGACTAAACATAACTCAGCCAGAGAAACTTCTAGTCATGTATGCTATTATTGGTTCGTGAAACCATATATTTATCAGGGTGCTTGAGATAACGACTCAAACGCGTTTTATTTCTATAGCTTTCTCAGGATTAATGAAATATACGTCTTATACGGTACGCTCACTTCAGGTTCCTGTTTGGTAATAATTTTTGCAACATCGCGTCTTGTAAATTTTGATGGTAAGCCATGGGTATTGAAGAGAATCTTATTCAGGTGAAAAAAGAGATCAAATCGTGGGAGCATGAATTCATTCAATCTTATTCAAGGCAGCCTTCTAAAGCAGATGTTAAGGAGAATTCAAGAATTCAAAAGTTATATAAGATTTATAAGAGTCTCAAGTCTAAACAGCTGCTAGACAATTTTTCAGACACGAACACGTCGAGAAAACCCCCGCCCAGAGCAAGAGAATCGAGCATAAAGGGCCCCAATAAACCCTCCAAGTCTCAGGATTTTTTGAAGACTGTGAATAGCGAAGGAAGTTTGGAAAACGGAGATATCGACAATATAATGGCTTTGTCTGAAACGGAACGAGATGACATAGATTCACCACCTAAGGTGTCCACAGAACTCGGGCCGACGCCTCAAGCTGGCGGGAAAATACTATCTATATTTGACATCAAGATGACTCCTCCAGAATCCTCACCATTGAAGAACAAGTCCACGGTTCATCCAAATCCTTTACCTGAGTTTAAGACTCCCACAAAAGTCAAACAGATCCCTCAGTTGACCCCTTCGAAGCCATCCACGGGCTCCTCATTCATCCTGAAAATTTCAGCGGCCCTGCAAAGCCCCGTTAAGTCTCCTTCAAGAACACCATCCAATATTCCAAACCACACCACCCCAATTGAAACGCCCCAGTACTTTAACAAAAGTCTTATCAGATTCGATTTATCCCGGACCCCTGAATCGTCACCATTCTTTCTCAATTCATCCTCTCAGATTGTGAGCAATGATCATTCTTCAATGAAGGTAACCGATAGCGTTTCAGAAAAACCTGTTGCAACTCCTTCCATGAGAAGCGGTTTCTTCTCCGAAAACCGAGTTACTCCACCTAACCTGAGGATTCCAATAAACTTCCTGGTGTCACCTTCACCTCTCCGATCACGGGGGTTACTCAGAGGAAGGAGTTTACGTGATATGTACCATGATCACAAAAGCATCGACATAAGCAAGGAGGAAATCAACGAACACGAAGCTAGAGAACCATCGGACGAAGAGTCCGAACAGGAACAGCTTGATCCAAGGAGAAAAAAGAGTAAAACGCAAAAAAGGAGCACTAGAAGATATAAAATCAAACCAAATGTGGTCCTACCAGAGAATGATGGTTTACGTGGTAAAAATTTACATAGCGTTTTAGAAGCCATTAACGAGAAGGAGGATCAACGGTTAAATAAGATGATCAACAGTGACGACGAAGGAGATAGTGAAGAAGAAGAGAAACCCGCTATAAAAACAACGAATTCAACCAGACGGAAGAGAGCCCCCATCAGCCACAACTACAAGAGAATGAAAATTCACTATAAGAAGAACAAAAACTTCAGAAGATAATGATTCACGAATTTAATAGACCTAGCTAGTATTTATTAATAAGAATTAGCGACCAATTCTAGAGGGTTTCCAGTATCAAATTGCACTCTTTTCCGTAATGCCGGTACATTTTCCGTTTCTTCATGTGTGCCAGAAGCAGTGTACACCGGTTTCTCCCACCTATGTTTATCGCTCTCATAGTCCCAGACATTCTGGGACATCAAATCTTCATTTTTGCGTTTATTTTCCTTAAGTTTATTTTGTAGGTCAGTCATTTCTTCGTCATCATTGTCATCATCATCTTCTCCAGTAGTATACTTCTCCACCATGGTGACCTTGCCATCCTTGATCACCATCTCAACTTTTCTATCCCCCCTTCCCATTCGTTTTTGTTCCTTCTGTTCATGCTTCCTCAATTGCTTTTGTTGCTTTTTCAACCGCAATGCCCGTTCAGTGGGAGACAACCACATGTTACTACCATTGCTTACAGCAATTTCGTAATCAGCAGCGTTATCTATAATTTTTGTTCTTTCAGAATCATTCTCCTGGAAATCTAAAAGAGTGTTGAGTCGTTCCTGGGCTTCCACAAGCTCAGGATCAATGCCATTAATGTCATTATAATACTGTAATTCCTTCAGTTGTTGTTTTTCCGCCTCTTTAGTTTTTTGTTCTTCGGCTTCCCTTTCATGTTGTAGCTTCCTTTCTGCTTCGGCTTTCTTCAATGCTGCATCCTGAGCATTCCAAAGGTTCTCACCTGCATTCAATGACACAACGATCTTTTTTGACTTTGGTTTGGGTGAATTCTGTCTTTCTGGTGCTGGGATCTTTTCACCCAAGGCTTGCTTCTCTTTCAACAAGACATCTCGTATTTCGTTTCTCTCTTTCGAGGTCATGACTTCATTACCACAAAATGAACATGGCTGTAGCCCCTCGCGTGAACATATTACCTTTCCACAATTTAAACAATTTGGTGCTGCTTCGAATAATGGATGCCGTGAGGCGTTACAGTTACAAACCGTCAACGACTCGTTCGAATCTTTGATTTCCAACGTATTCAACACAGCATCAAGGTCTTTGAGACTATTGAGGTGCTTTTGCTTGGTTTTTCTGTTTTCTTTATGTCCCTTCTTTTCGTCCTTAATCAAATCCGATGTAAGTTTGGGTGTTTTCTTGTGAGTGTGAGATACCAATTTGGGTGGAGTAACAGCCTTCGTTGGTTTCTCTTGGTCGTGCCAAACGTTCTTAGATGCGTTTCCAACTGATGCGTGGTGCAAAGGTTTCACGGGTGAATGACTAGTTGTTGGTTTGTTTTTCGACATGATCTTAGCGTCCATAAATTTCACCAAAAAGGCGGAAGTAGCTTCGCTATCTCCAAGAATGTCAGTAAAGTGCTGTTTTACGACGGTATCATCAAGCGTTAATCCATATTCTATTATCTGGTTACATGATTCAGGATCAAGTGGTATAATCTCGGCGATAGCATTTGCTAGCTTTAGTTTCTCTTTTGCAGATACCATGAGTCAGTGAGAAATTTTGTTTTCGCAGCCAGGATGAAGTATTTGGAAACGCTAGGTTGTACCCTCTGTAATTATTACAAAAGGTGGGAAGTGATCCTGGGGACAGTTATGGTTTGGGCGCCGTTGAAATTTGGACCATGTTTAGTGAATAGAAAAGATAGATGCACTGAACCACTTACTAACCATGAGTTAAACCGGCTATCATATCAAACCGGCAGGTGAGAAACCCCTGAACCCTAAGTGATCCGAAGAAGTATGTATTCCACATCACCACATCGTGGGATGTATCAAATTCAATCGACCAATCAGCTTCTCATCGAGACTACCCCAACATTCTTCATTTTAACACACTTACGAGGTAGCCGTGGTAGTGCACCATACAAATTCCAAAAAGGGAATGTGATAGATTCCAGCTGCAAAAAATTCATCCACAAAGTCTCTCCTTCGATTTGAGAATAATTGATTTATAAATCCCATACCTTCCGGCATTTGTTATTTTATAAACTTAGTTCAGGTACACCAAGGAAACTGTACTATTTCCTTATAAGTCTTTTTATCTTTTCAATTTAGACATGAAAGCTGTGAAATCATTTGAGCAGTTGAGTGTTCAAATCTCTGATAAAGAATCATCCAGCACCACTGCACCATTCGATGTAATGAATGATGTGTATACAGTCATAGATATGATTGGGAGCGGGAGTTTTGGACAGGTTTTCTGGGCGAAGACTTCGAAGGATAAACATAATCTTACCACAAATGACCTGTATCGGTACCATAGTCTTCTCACGCCGATAGAGGAGTCGAAGCAGAACAAGTCACCTTTGGTCGCCGTCAAAGTCTTATTGAACCCCGTTTCTAATAAGGAAGAATTCTTCAATTGTAAAGAGATCAGGTTCATTTTGTCGATACCTGCCCATCGAAGCCTTGTACAGGTGCTCGATTTGTTCGTCGATCCTTTTACATACAGAGTTCACATAGTTATGGAGTCTATGAATCAGAATCTTGCACAGGTAATTGAGCACAGGAAGAACCACCCTTTTAAAGCGTCAACTTTAAAAAGTATATTAAGTCAAGTACTAGATGGTATCAAACACATTCACGATAGCAATTTCTTTCACCGTGATTTAAAACCAGATAATGTTCTAGTTACACCAACCCTCCAGTACTACACAGACGAAAAAAATATTCCTCCAAACCGTCGTGATGATCTGTTCATCGTAAAAATCGCAGATTTTGGCTTGAGCAGAAGTGTTAACAACTTCAATCCTTACACAGAGTACATCTCAACAAGATGGTACAGGTCCCCTGAGATATTATTACGTAAAAAAGTTCATAGCAGAGCTGTCGATATTTGGGCATTCGGTGCAATTGCGGTGGAGTTAATGAACTTTCATCCATTGTTTCCAGGCAGCAGTGAACTTGATCAGTTGGCGCTCATCCTAGGCATTCTAGGCTCTCCATCACTACCAGACACTACCAAGGGAATTCCATACTCATTTACGGTACCAATGGGAGGCTTCTGGAAAGAGGCAACGTACTTGGCAGCAAGCCTTGGTCTTGTTCTTCCTTATTGTCAAGGAACCACTGTCAATCAATTATTCCCAACTCAAGTTTACCCCGGAATAGGGGAAGTTGTCAAGGCTTGCTTAACATGGGATCCAGAATCAAGGGCCGATGCAACTACCTTGAGCTCAATGAAGTACTTTAAAGATACACAAGTGTATGAAAAATTCAATCCTTCCATTCACTTTCAGAATACTAAGAGGTTCAAATATGAATCTAAACAGAAAAAGAATTCTCCTGGAAACCCTCAAGGTGATTTCCATTATACTGATTTTAATGATGGTTACGAAAATCAATTTATGAGTTTAACCAAAGAAAACTTTGCTGTTGTCGATAGCGATTACGAAGATTTCAATGTTCCTGAAGTGGATGTCGATATAGATGTGGGATTGGAAGGGCTAAATTATAATTCAGATGAGTATGATTCTGATAAGCTAGGAAGCTTAATGAGTCAGCTTGATGAAGATCAAGAATACTCTTGGAAGAGTTTCCCGTACCAGAAGAATGATTTCCAGGAACCACCCCTTAATGTTCATACACACCGTGGCAGCCAGTTGATAACTTTACCAAGCCATCCGGTACGTTTAGGTGAGAGTTAAATATGTGTAACTTTATAGAATGTAAGAAAATGCGCTGATATCGTAATAGAGCATTTGATACCGGTAAGTGGTTGAGAAAACTTCCTGCATCTAAAAATCATCTTATTTCTTGTCTCACCGCTCCCCACATTTTTGTTGAGTTGTATCAATGTGTATCCTATTAGCTACAACTGAAAGTCCCGATTATCCCTTTATACTAGTGTCAAATCGAGACGAATACCTAAAGCGGCCGACTGAGAATGCCAAATTTAGGCCACTCAAAAATAAGCACATATTGGCCCCAGCAGATCTTGGAAGGGCAGAACATGGCTCTTGGATAGGTGTAGATTCTACAGGCCGCATAGCTGTGCTTGTTAACTTTAGAGAATCTGATGATGTAAAGGTAATAAGTGAGATATCCCGAGGAATTATCCCCATAGATTACCTTGCTAGTGAATCATCGGATGAAAATTGGTATCAAAACCTTGAGTCTTCACTAGCTTCACGTGTGGTAAAAGCAGAGCCACTGGAGAAGATTTCGCTCAAAAGAATAGGAGGGTTTTCACTTTTATATGGGAAGCTCCAATTGGACAAGAACAATCGTCTAAAGAAGTTGAATATCATCAGTAATAGAGGTGACAGAGGTACTGTATTCGATTTTGATAGAGACGAAGAAACCCCCTTGCACTCTAAGCTGACTACTATAGGGTTATCTAATTCTCTTTTCTACGACCCGTGGGAAAAAGTTAGCAGAGGTAGAGAACTCTTACAAGAAACTATAAAGAAGTCTGTCGATGAGAAATACGACCATGATCAACTAATAGAATCCTTATTCAAGCTTTTATCCACAAACACCTTTGATAGCTCGTATAACGATAAACTGATGCAAGGGAAACTTATGGGGTTGAAAAATACTATTTTTGTACCTCCATTAGCTACCAAATTCAAAGAATCCCAAATGAACAGCGTGATAGGTAAGTACTATGGGACACGAACCCAAACTATTATACTCCTAGACAAAAGAAGGGTTTTACATTATTATGAAAGAAATCTTTATGAAGGTGATAATTTGCAAGCACCTACCACGCCAACTCATTATTTTAATATCAACTTGCAATAGCAACTAAAACACCTGACATCCCGACTATGAAGATTAAAAGACGGCCTAGGTATCGACTGCTTTCGCGCCTTAGTAACTAATCGAATGTGTGTAGTTATCTCATATCTTATCAATGGATGTACAATAAGCCATAATGGTCATATAAACTTTTGAGATAGTTCGACTGGGTATCACATTGTGAAAACTAACGCGAATATCATCAAATGGGTCTCGAAACGTGGCATTACTACCCTTTGACAAGCGTCTATCATAAACCATCGTTGGAGCATAAGGAGATTCCGAATATTCTTCTATTCATCCCAGGGAACCCTGGGCTCGTAGAGTACTACATTACTTACTTAGACTTGCTTCAAAAAGCCAACCCGAAATTTGAAATACTTTGCATCTCCCATGCCGGCTTTCAAACAACCGACGAGTACTTAAATGAAGGATCAAAGAGATACCCTATCTATAATCTTGCTTTTCAAGTTGAACACAAATTCAAAATCTTGAATGATATAATAGAAAAAAGAGGTGAAGTCAATCTCTCTATAATGGCTCACTCAGTGGGTGGTTATATTACCCAAAGACTCGTAAGGATGTTGGAGGGCAATTCTAAAGTGAATTTAAATTTTATAGGTTTGATTTGTCCAACTGTCGTCAACATCAAAGAGTCTCTGTCTGGTCAACGGCTTGTATTCTTGCTGAAATACTTTCCCATTGTTTACTTGGCAATGTTCTTCAGTTTAATATTAACGTTTTTTTTGGGAGATAATGCGATTGGCTTCATATTCGAGAAAATGATATTTTCGGAACCAAAGCTTGATAATGGCGAATCGAAGCAGGCACTACGGCATGCAATTGATGCATCTCTGAAACTAGTGAAGTCTCGTAGAATCATTAGACAAGCGTTAGAGATGGCAATCGAAGAGATGTATACTATAGACGAAAACAATGAGATGAATGACTGGTTCTTCAAAACACTCAGTCGTAATGGGACAAAAATATGGACTTACTTTGCTTTTAAGGATCACTGGGTTCATGAAAATTCGAGACAATATATTTTGAGCAGATATCAGGATTTACTGAACCGGAACCTATCATTCCAATTAGGTAGTGTAGATGATGGTATAACTCACAGTTTCTGTATTGATCAGAGCGTGGAGTTTGCAAACATCACTTTAGATATGTTTCAACAATTTTTGCACTGCTGATTCATTGATTTAGTGCTCAGGCTAGTTTCATCAATTCTCCAATATATTTCCGAACCCGCGATGAGGTGAAAAATAATTCCAAAACCAACATGTCTGCAACCGATAAGAAAAGCTTGCCGTCTACAGAGCAGCACTACTTTTCCTCCTACGATCATTTTGGAATCCATGAAGAGATGTTGAAAGATACTTCCCGAACATTGTCCTATCGTTCCGCCATGTATAAAAATAGACATCTTTTTAAAGACAAAGTTGTTTTAGATGTCGGATGTGGTACGGGGATTTTATCTATGTTTGCCGTCAATGCTGGTGCCAAGCACGTATATGCCGTGGATATGTCCAATATTATCACTAAGGCTAAAGAAATCACTGCGTTGAACGGATTCTCCGATAGGATTACTTTGATGCAAGGTAAATTGGAAGACATAGAATTACCAGTTGAGAATGTGGATATAATCATTTCCGAGTGGATGGGTTATTTTTTGTTATATGAATCCATGTTGGATACTGTATTGTGGGCTCGTGATAACTACCTAGTTGAAGGTGGTTTGATCTTGCCGGATAAATGCTCTATGTATATTGCAGGTATCGAAGATGGTGAATACAAAGACGAAAAGATCCATTATTGGAACAATGTTTACGGGTTCGACTATTCCCCATTTATTGAGGTTGCCATGGTTGAGCCTTTAGTCGATACTGTTTCAAAAAACTCATTGATCACCAACTCCTATAAGTTTTTCGACTTTGACATAAATACTGTTAAAAAGGAGGATTTGATTTTTTCCAGAAAGTTTGAGTTAGAGCCAACTGACAATGAATCATGTCATGCCTACATTGTTTGGTTCGATTGTGAGTTCCCGGGTGATGAAAAGGTTGTGTTGAAGACTGGTCCAATGGACCAATACACTCATTGGAAGCAGACGGTTTTCTACATGGACCAAGTTCTAGACATCAAGAGAGGTGACACTATCAAGGGACAACTTTCTGCTAAACCTAACAGCATTAACCCAAGAGAGTATGATGTCAAAATCCAGTGGGATTTAGATACGTCAGATAAATCTAGAAAGCAAGCGGGCGAATTCAATTACTTCATGCGTTAAATACGGTACGACTTAACCATATGATGTATAATATACAATTTAGACAAGACATTCCTGTAGAGATGAAGAATTTATTTTGGTCGTGTGTAAGCGTTTGTCTTATTCGCATTCCCGTTTATGGTCCATAGGATACTTCGGCAGATTGCTTTACCAGTTTCTAGGACTTTTTATCGATCTAGAATGAGTAAGTCAGAAAGCGAATGGAGAGCGATTTTATCTCCCGAACAATTCCGAGTTCTTAGACAAGCAGGTACGGAAGCTCCTGGAACAGGTGAATACATCCAGAAACCAAGTGACTTGAATTCGACTTACAAATGCATTGGGTGTGGCCATCCTCTTTACAAGGCATCTACTCAATTTGATTCCCACTGTGGGTGGCCTTCTTTCTACGAGGCTATCAAAGGGTCGATCACCACACATGTAGACAACAGTTTTGGAACAACGAGAGAAGAAATGAGATGTGCCAATTGCGGGGGACATTTAGGTCACATATTTAAAGGAGAGGGCTACAATACGCCAACAGACGCCAGACATTGTGTGAATAGTGTTTGTCTCAAGTTAGAAAATGATAAGCCATCTTTGTGAAGATTCCAGATAAATATTTTGTATACAATGATATATAAAATGAAACTTTGACTAGCTCCTTCAAGCGTCTTTAAAGGATGCCCGGAATCAACACCTTTCTACCCAACTTTTTGTATTCGTCTCCAAAAGTTTTCAAGTAGCGCTTGTGCTTACCTACTGCCCAAATGTACATTTGAACACCACCAACAAGAATAAACAAAAAGTAACTCCAGTTACCACTCAAAACACCGAAAAATATGAAAGACATGATTTCAAAGAAGTAATTTGGACAACTGACCCAATTGAAACCAAATCCATATGGAATTTGGTATTTTGTTGGGTCTCTCGATCTGATATCAGCTAAATTCTTGTGAGTGACAAAGTTGGCAACTTCAAATCCCAGTATGATGATAGCAATCAAAATGATGTATTCAAGAGCGAAGTCATTGACCCTGAACAAGTTCCTGATGGCAACGTTACTAGAGTAAGACAATCTCAATGGTGCATAGACAAAGGCACTACACAAGAATCCATTCAAAAGCCAATAGTGAAAGCAGTTCTTGAAGATGTTTTTCAATGGCATGGTAGCATTTGAAAACTTGTGAACCAATAAGGTCTCGTATTCTCTCTTGAGAAAATGAAGAAGACTCAAATCAAATAAGGCGATTTGAGTGTTGGTCATTTCATATTGGCCAAAGATTTGGGTGTACCCAAAGAAGAAAAGGGAGTGGATGAGTATCGGACCAAAATATTCGATTATATAAACAAGTCTCCAAGATATTTGGGGGCCCAAATCTTTAGCATAGATGACAGCGTCATCAGTGATGCCGAAAACCTTGAGTTGCTTATTGATGGCCAAAGGCACCCGTTTGCCGTCTTGTTCGATAGTAAGTCTTATTCTGTTTTTGGCCAATCCAGTGTCCTTACTCACGAGCTCAATCACATCGTTAGTGAATGATCCACCGAAAAACTCATCCGTGGAGATAGGCTTGATAGATTTGCTTCTACTCTTTATTTCAAGTAACATTTTTAGACTAGTGTATAAGAAATTTTCAGAACCCATAAACGCGAACGCTTGCAGAATAAAGCCCAGAAATCGGTGATAATATCCCAATTGAAGCTTTGTCCAATCATCGAGGAACTCAAGAACTGGGCCGAAGATGGAGCATCGAGGATTTGAGCAATATGAATTGCTCGAATACTCGGGGAACAATCAATCCTTTCATTCTCAAGCCCGGACTCAGGAGGAGACTCCTGATACGCTCAGTGCCAGTGATAACGACAGCATAACCTCCACAGTTTTTGATCAGCTCGAGGAGAGGAATAAAATCGTAAATGAAGGAAGGAATGTTGATACCTCAAGGGACTTCAATGATGATATTCGATTTCAAGACGCTTTAAACTCGTACAATGGAGCCAAGTCCCTGCGGAAACTTTGGTTGATCGTGCTGTCTGCAGCAATTGCCTTGTGGATTATGACATTGTTCTACTATGCTAATGTCAATATATCAAATATAGATCTAAGCTGGCATACAGACGTGCAAATGGGTATGAGCAATGCAACCTTCGCCGCTTATAATCCCAACAACAAGAACCTTACAATGGATCATTATATAAAGGGGACCTTGATGCCCACTTTCACCCTTATGAAGTGGTTGGACAAGTCACAGTACCCTGACAAGCCTGGTGATGGGTTTTACCTAACCATGGGTTCCAAGAAAAGTTGGGTTATCGCCAATACAGAAAATGATCAAAAAGATGTTTTTATACTGAACAATCAATTCGCTTATGGGAACAACTTTTTTTACTCTGAGGATTTAATTTTAAACCCTTCAAAACCAGTTACTGACCAGGACTGCTATCACTTGGTCAAGTCTGATCTGACTGCTCAGTGGAGACATTCGTCGTTCGCCTTGTATTGGTTATTCCAGCCTATAACAAACACTTATACTCCTATACAACCAGCGAATGTGACTGGTTCAAAGCTCTTAAAACTCCACTTTGCTCAATTTTCACCCGATGGCGAGAACATCGTCTTCGGCTATGACCACGATTTGTATATCCAGGATTTAAAAGACCTCAAGGTCAATAGAATCACGGAAACCGGTTCACGTGACGTTTTCAACGGAAAACCAGATTGGGTATATGAGGAGGAGGTTCTTAGTAGTGACAGAATGTTTTGGTGGTCGCCAAATGGTAGAACAATTGTTTACGGAAGTCTCAACGAAACTGGTGTCTTAGAGTTCGATATCGAATACTATGTGAGACAAGGAGAGAATATAGGACTCACTTATGATCTAGATAAATCTGCGAGCACTTTAAATGGGGTTCATCAATACCCTATCAAAAAGACTTATAAGTATCCCAAGCCGGGAACACAAAACCCCATTGTGACTTTGTTCATGTATAATGTCGATGACAAAAGAGTTTCCAAAATTGAAATACAGACTCAGTGGCATGACTTTATTCTATATGATGGGGCATGGATTGACGAGGATCACTTTCTCATTAAGATTACAGATAGGACGAGTTCTATTCAATCCAGACAAGTGTTTACAGTTTCCAAAAACGAATTGAACAAAATAGATGTTATCGACGCAGCTAAGGGTTTTGGTGGTTGGTTCGATAAGTATTCAGAAATTTATCCCTTGAATGGTGGTTATATTGACAAAATAGTCAACGAAAATAGAACCCATCTAGCATTCTATGAGTCTCCTTTGGCTCGAGCTCCCAGAATGCTAACCAGTTCTCCTGACTGGAACGTTCTCGATCTGGCTCCTGTAGTCTATGATAGCAATGAAAAATTGGTGTACACTTTAGCCAATATCAAGGGCTCCATGGATTCTCATTTGATTGGTGTTGATTTGAACAGTAAACTTCAATTTGTATTGTGCGATGATAAGGAAGGACAGTTCAACTTTAAGAGTGATAAGAATGGCCAACGTTTGTTATTACAATATATGGGGCCAGGTATCCCATGGCAGAAAGTCCTTAACATGGGAGATCTTCACGTGCATGATGACTCGAATGATTACGTCACGAGACTTCCTTTTGCAAATGATTATAAAAGATTGGAAAATGCATTGATTGAGTTCAATTTACCCACAAAATTACACAAAGTTGTTCAAATAGATAAGATTGATATTAGCTTGCAAGAGATTCTCCCGCCGAACTTTGACCCTAAAAGAAGAAAATACCCATTATTGATTAGTTCCTATGGTGGACCTGGATCTCAATCTGTCAAAAAGCTTTTTGATGTGGGATTCGAAGATATAGTAAGTTGTCAGCTTGATGCCATTGTATTAAAAATAGATCCCCGGGGTACAGATGGATACGGGTGGAAAAACAAGCACTTTGGACTCAAAAATATAGGGCATTGGGAAGGGCGAGATATTATCACCATCACTACAGAATATATCAAGAAGAACAAGAATTCAATCGACACGGACTCTGTTACAATTTGGGGTTGGTCTTATGGTGGGTTCACTGCACTTAAAGTTCTTGAACGTGATAAGGGCAAAGTCTTCAAGTTTGGTATGATTGTTGCCCCTGTTACCAACTTTCTTTTCTATAACTCTTTCTATACTGAGAGATACATGAAGTCACCCCTGGAAAATAATCAGTACCCCCAGGCTGGTATTTCAGACATTAATTCGTTTAAAAAGCTTGAACGGATGTTGATTATGCACGGAACTGCAGATGATAATGTGCATATTCAAAATCTGTTCTGGCTAATAGACCAACTCGATTCTAATGGTACAAAAAATTATGACGCACGGTTTTTTACTGATAGTGATCACAACATTGATTACCATAATTCAGATGTCATGGTGTATGATAAACTCTTTCATTGGGTAAAAGATGCATTCATGGGAAAATTTAAGGATTTTGTATAGAGGCAATAAAATCAATTAATTACTATATCCGGATACCTCGTCTGAATAAGGCAACGGCTTGTTATATACTGCTCTTTGGTAATTAAACTTTCGAAGCTCTTACTGATCCCTTGTTTAGCCTATATCAATCTCCTCGCGCAATGGATATGCTGCTTTCATCTCCACTTCTATAACCTCTTGATTTTTACCTCATCGCAAACTCATCGCGAAAAAATTCTGAGTTGTAATACCAAATATGGCTAAGACTAGTAAATCAACTCGTAAGTTTCAAAAGAAACACTTGAAGCATACCTTGGACCACAGAAAGGAGGTACAGAAATACAACAAGAAAGTTCAAAGTAGAAAGAAAAAAACGACTGATGATCCTGAACCACAGACAAAACCAAAAGAAATCTTTGAAGACATGTCAGTGGATGATTTTTTTGAAGGAGGCTTCGAAGTGCCAAAGGAGAAGCAGTTGAAAACCAAAAGATCCCCCGATTCAGGAGGTTCGGAATCTCAAGATGATGACCAAGACAGCTCTTCGGATGAAGAGGATTTGGACATGGAAGCTTTGGCAGACAAAGACCCAGAGTTTTACAAATATTTACAGAATAATGATAAGGACTTGTTGGACTTTTCCGGAACCAATCCGTTAGATGCCATTAGTGAGGACAGTATGTCAGAAGGTGAAGAAGCTGAACTGGGCCAAGAAGAAATGCTGGATGAGCAACAACAAAAGCAGCAGCAAGAGCCAGCGATAAACAAAACAGAAATCACTCTCGATTTAGTCAAGTCGTGGAACAGACAACTCACAGAAAGGCCTTCAGTCCAGAACATAAGACAAGTTTGCAGTGCTTTCAAAGCTGCTGTGAACATCAACAATGCTTCTAAAGATTACAAATATGTTATAACTGATCCAAGTGCATTTAATGAGTTAATGTTACTAGCTTTAAAACAAGTCCCCGAATCTATCCAAAATGTTGTACCGTTTAAAATCAACAACGGTGTAAGAATTGTGCCACAGAAAAATGAAAACGCCAAAAACTTAGGTAAGATTTTAAAGTCCCATGCAGCCTCCTTTATAACATTATTGAATGACATCAACAACACAGAAACTGCAACCTTAGTATTGTTTTCTTTACAAGAAGTCTTCCCATACTATTTGACCTTCAGAAGACTATTAAAAGAAATATTATCCGCTGTAGTGAGAGTTTGGTCTTCCGCCATAGATATTCAAATTCAAATTGCCACTTTTGCTTTCTTGAACAACGTTTCAAAAGAATACCCTGGAACGCTTTTAGAAACTGTTTTGAAGTCCACGTACACTGTTTTTTTGAAAGGCGCTAGGAAGACGAATCAATTTACTATGCCATTATTGAATTTTTGTAAAAACTCGGCTACAGAATTATTTGGCATTGACGAGACTGTTTCGTATCAAATTGGGTTTGAATATGTTAGACAATTAGCTATTCATTTGAGGAATAGCATCAACTCTACATCCAATGCTAAGGAAGGGTATAAGGCTATTTACAATTGGCAATACTGCCACTCTTTAGATTTCTGGTCTAGAGTTGTCAGTCAACACTGTAACCCAGAAAAAGAATCCCAGCATAAAAACAAGGAGAGTCCTCTAAGACAATTAATATACCCTTTGGTTCAAGTTACCTTGGGCGCTATTAGATTGATCCCAACCGCACAATTCTTTCCATTAAGGTTCTATTTGATCAGATCTCTTATTCGTTTGTCGCAATGCACAAGCGTTTTCATTCCAATATTCCCATTGATTATTGAGGTATTGAATTCAACGGCAATTACCAAAAATCCAAAGAAGATCAATCTACCACCTTTCGATTTTGAAAACAACATTAAAGCTGGGCAACAGTATCTTGGTACTAAAGCTTACCAAGATGGATTAACTGAAGAATTTGTCGAACTCACCGCCGAGTTTTTTGTATTGTACTCCAAGAGTGTAGCGTTTCCAGAGCTTGTTACCCCGGCTATTATTTCTTTGAGAAGATTCATAAAGACTTCAAAAAATGTAAAATTCAACAAGCAGTTAACTCAATTGGTTGAGAAATTGAATGAAAACTCTAAGTTCATCACATCCAAAAGATCTAATATTGAATATGGCCCTTCAAATAAACACGAAGTTGCCAATTTCCTTTCTGAAGTCAGATGGGAAAGAACCCCGTTAGGACAGTACGTTGTTGTGCAAAGGAATGCAAAAGAAGCTAAACTCAGGTTGTTAAATGAAGCTGTTGAGCATGAAGAAGAAGCCAAGAGACAGCGTGAGCAAAGAGAAAATGAACATGAAGATGAAGCATTAGAAGGAATTCATTCAGAAAGTGAAGTTGAAGATGAAGATGAAGATGAAGATGAGTGATACTTGGTAGTTGAAATATTTGTAGATTTAAGTTTCATTCTTAACCACTTTTCTAAAATACACATTCTCATGAACTATCTAAATACATAATTCACGGGTCTATCGGAATAAAATTTCCCACTATACAACTGGGGATATTGTATCTATCTCTCCTAATCGTGAAACTAAAGCAACAACTCTTTCTTTTGATGCCATCTCTGGTTCTGAGATTACAACTAGTCAACACAGCCTTTTGACCTTTGTCGAAAGCGATTGCACCATACTTTTCCCAAAAGTTTACAGCACTTTCTTCACTCATAAGTTCGTAAATCGCTAGCTTTCCATCTTTTAAATCATCTGTGGTTACGCCTACTAATGATGCAAACTCTTTGTTTCCTCGGTAGATTTCTCCTGTTCTTCTCCAAAGACAAGCGGGTATAGCCATGGAGGTGAAAACTCTGTCATAATCCAACAACATTCTTTCAAAACTTTCTTCGACGAGCACGAGGTCTACGTCTTTCAATGTCCTTGCAATGGCTCTGAATGCAGGTCTGAATACTGACAAAGGTTTCAATATTCTTTGTCTGCTGGTGGAATTCATGTAATTATCCATGTAGTTTTGTAAACGACCATATCCTTTCGCGTAGTTGTATGGTTGTAACAAGCCTGCTTCCAATTTGGCTTTGATAACTTGTTTCAATCTTTCTTCAGGTGATATTTCAGTTGTGGGATCAGCAGCTGTAAGGAAAAACTTATCTCGAGCAGCTTCAGATACCACTGGTTGATGGACTTCACCAAATCTTCCACTCGTTTCATTTGGTGGACCTTCCTGTTGCGGTGACCCCTGTGAATGAGTTGATATTGGTATCTGTGGAGCTTGTTGGGGCAATTGATTGAATTGCGCGTACGATTGGGTGTTTGGGTTAGTATGTGGGTTTGGAGAAAACGCAAGTATACTCTGGAGATTATCGGCAGAAGCCGCATTGTTGACAGGGGGTATATTAGCATTAGATTGTGTGTTGGCATTTCCCTGTTGGCCCTCAACACCAAATTGTAGCATACTATTATTGTTTGGAGTATCTTCATTCAAGGCCCCATTGACTAAATCGGGATCATCAATCATTGACAAAAAGTCATTTAAAGAACTGAACTCGCTACCTGCATGCTCAGAGTAGAAGAATGGTTCAACATTAAATGCCATTGTTTGTGACAATACTGATTTATTGAATCCCTTCGATTGGTTATTTAGGTCTACATTGAAATTATTCAATGAAGGTTGCATCATCTGATTCGGAGTTTGGTTGGCTTGCAGCATTGACGTTTGTATAGGAGTATAAGAAGGGCTTTGGCTCTGTGTAGTAGGGCCAGGCAGGGATTCACTCCGAGTTAGCTCTTGGGCCTTTTTCTTTTGTCTAGCATTCGAAGGCTCATCGTAACATAAATGGCCGATACCTCTTTTAATACATCTCTGACATGGGCGTGACTCATCACAAATCATATGCGAGCGGCGACAGTACACACATGCAATATCAACTTTCTTTCTCTTTTTTCGTCTTATGGTTTTGTCGTTCTGGGTATCATGACCTTGGCTAGGTGATTCATCCCTTTCTTGAGCCAAATAATCAGCGAACTCTTGTTTCATCTTCGTAAGTATGAGTGCTTTCTCGGTGTACTATTGATCTCGCATGTAAAGAAGATATTTATTACGAGATATCGGGTTGAATTATGAGAGGTAGATGCTGGATAGCTGGAGTAGTAGTCTTAATTTTTCGCTTTATTCAACTTGGTCAGACGCACGACGTAGTTGCGATTCAAGTGCGGAGTGCCGTAAATCCCCGGGCCTGGGGAGTTAAGCTACGTAATATTTTTCAGGATTAATGTTGGGCAACAAATCCGTAATTTCATAAGAGCTTTTCCATAATATAAACAAATATGAAATAGTAATAATCCTGCTGAGAAATCGACTGTGCGATACTTTACATCCCAGCATATTCGGCCTTGAAACGCGGCGAGTACGATGGTGGTTGCAAAAAATCCAGAGTAGCTCATTGAAATCATAATTCCGCTCTGAGCGCATCGGGTGGCCAGTATAAGGGAAGCGCAAATTCAACCTCGCCATCCAGTTTTATGTACTATTAAACTATATCATAGGATTGTGCATATCGATTCATGGGACAAACTCAGAAGACTTTCACAGAGGCTGAGTCACTACTGTGGAAGGTGGATTGTGGATCCATCTGATTGGTCTTCATCACTTGTTTCTCTACTGTTATTTCTTACAGTTGTAGATGCTGTAAAATGCGTCTTGGTGGTAATGAATGACGAGTTAGACTTCGATACTTCAGATGCAGCAAGTGAATTTGATCTTTGAGTGTCTGCTCCAGAGTTACCCACTAGCTTGTTTCCATTTTTAGGGTATGAACTTGAGCTCACGGGTGCCTGTCCCGTTGATGATGAATGCTCTTCCCGTGTTCTTGGAGCCTCTCCCCAATAAATACGGCCTCCTGAGATGGCTTCCTCAGCAGCTTTGACATTCCTTTCTGAATGGTTTTCAAGTTTTCCGAATATCTCATCTGTGTTGTTATCATACCCCTCTTCGTGCCCCCCTTGAATGATACCTTCATTACCATTATCAACTTCATTATCAAACTCATTCTCTCTATCGCTCTGTATATATTCTTCAAAATTTTCAGAAACATGTTGCACCCCAATAGTAGCCTCTAAGTCTCCCAAATCACTTCTACTACCCGAAAATGCTGTGTCTGCGCTCGAATAAGAGACATTTTCGTGGACAGGGTTATTACACAAAGGACAGCTTCTCTTGAAATTGATAACCCAATTGGACAAACATTTTTGATGAAAAAAATGCTTACATTCGAGAATTAAGACCTCTGACTTTAAAGGTTTGAACCCTTCCAAGCATATTGAGCACTTGAAAGACGGGTAGAAGTCTTTATGGAGCAATAGAATGTTGAGATGGAGATTCCTAACATCAATCCCATTGATTTCAAAACTCATCAAAGAAGCCTCAGATAAATTTGATGATGGCTTGCACCTCAAAGGAGGCTCTTCGTAGTTCAAAGAGGAGGTCGACGAAGAGGATTCGACGTTCTCAGGCAAATTGTTCGTTTGATTAGTCAAATTCAAATACTTTTGGAAAACATTATAGGGTATCAAATGATTTCTATTGTAAATGTAAACCGTAAGATTCTTCACAATCTTCTGACTGCGCCTATTCCTATGGAGCGTTCGAAAGTGCTGAATTGCCTGGATTGTGCAATAGAAAAGAAGGACGAGAAGCGGTGGTGATAGTAACATTGAAACAATAATGTTGAGCCAATTGGCAAGTGATATCGTTTCGAGAGTGATAAGAAGGTCCCTTGAATTTAACTTACGGAGGATTTTGAACGACTCATTGGACGTGAACATTACAGGCACTGTAAGGGTACGATCTTGGTTGAACGTACTAGAATACATCGTAATTAACCCTGCGTATTGTTCATCATTTGCAATCACTATTCCCTTCGGATTCAAACCAGACTCCAAGATATTCTCTGTCTTCTCAACAAACGTACATTCTCCACGAAGAACCACAATGATCTTATCTTCATAATCTTCAAAGTTAGTAAGCAGCCTATTGATTGTATCGCAAGCGTTACTAGGAAAGATTCGATAGTGACCCGTAATGGGGAAATTCAAAATAGGACTAAAAGAAGCGTATCGTGCAATCAATTCATGGTATGCATCGGTAGTATTAATCTCAAGTTTTAGATCGATCGGGAACACTGTGTTCACCACATTACTAAAGGGGTGATCAATATCTGAAGCAGTCACTTCATCACCACCAGAAGTGGGTACCCATTTCTCTTTCCACTGCTTCAAACTATTTTTAGTCAAATAGAGAGCATCTTCGACGCTGATCTGTGATGATTCTGAATAGCTGTGTACAAGGAGTACGCATATTGCTAATGCACTGATGAAAAAGACCCGTTTACTCCAAAACATCCTCAAGTCGTAATCTAGCCACGAGGGAGTCCCTGAAAAATAAAATAACTATGCAGCCTTACTCAATATATCTTTGGAAGTGGCGATATTAACAGCATACAACCAAACACTAATCCTTTATCAATGCGAGATTGCGAAACACTATTACAGTTAATCCCAGACGAAATCCGCACCTCTCCTAACTTAATGTCGTATACTCCTTCTATTAGTTCTGCAAGGAAGCGCTACGATGTCGTTCGCAATCAAGAAATTTTTATCTAACCTCA